>SJOL01003902.1:118211-140571 GCA_004794785.1 Opisthorchis felineus | reverse complement strand
CAAATTATGATTTGCTCTCTGTTGATTAGATGAAATATACACAGCTTATCAATGCGGGAAGAGACAGCCAATGTCCGCCAACCAGTGTCCTCGGAATTGTAACCCGGGAAGTTATCTTACCGGTAAATCACACCAAAGTTTTCAGAGAAACGTCACATTCATTTGGTAGTTGTCTTCATTATCTTTCCTGTAAACAAAGAATTAAATTGCTCCAGAACTGGAGAAAGACTCTATTAAAACGACAGTGATTTGGATATAAAGTAATCCAGTATCCACATGGCGCTGCCGATCAGTTTCCACGATCCCTAGAAGCATAGCGTCAGACTTTGTTCCCTCAGTCGGTTGGCTATACCTTGTAAACGAAAGCTGTTTCACGTCTCTGTACATGTATCCTTCAAATCTCGCAGAAACCTACGAGCAATCAAGGAAGAAACCAAAAAGTTCTAAATGTCCGTGGCGCCACCTGAGTGAAAAGCACTGACAGGCGGGTCAGTCAATCGACACGACCAGGACCGTTACTGGATCGTCGCTTGAGGCATCCAGTCAACTATTCACATCTCTCAAGCTCAAACGTGATAATCCATGCACGATCATAATACTCTGGTTACGTACGGAGTTCGTATCCCGTGTGGATCATGTATGCCTACGAAATGCACAGTCCGTGATCCTCAGTGAGCCTAAACTGCCCACAACTTGATAGTTCCTTTACTATTGAATCGTCAGAATAATCTTTTTACATTTGTCTTGCTATTCGGTCTGAAAGCAGGATTAGAAGTTTGCCCATTGATATGATCAGTCTTAATTTTTTCCCAGTAGACGTCTTGACAAAGATTAGGCTTGTTTGTAGCTGTGTGGCCTTGGCGAGAATTCGGAGGTAGAATACCGCATTCTATGTTCCTGAGTGCCATTTCAGTATGTGTGTGTATGTGAACTGGGAAGCAGGAAAAGCAGGGTTCTGTGACTTCTATGACACTAGAAACCGCATAATTGTTGACGTCCTTATCAGTGAACTTCCAGGTCTTTTAGACCAAGCTGAACGATTTTCGGTTCCTTTTGGAGATTCACGACCGTGATTGTCTAAAGACCGGAGCTGGTGAGATGGACAGAGCGGTGACTAAGAAATTAGACTAACCATCGTTGAACACACGCGATATTATTGCTAGAAAGACCATGGGAATAACCTTTTGCGGGAAGGGTCCACGTATCAGCTTCATCAGGCAGTGGGTTGGGGGACGGAGTTTTCCTCATCAGTTCGCAGAATGGAAATAAGGCGATCCCAAAGAGGGAGGTATCTCTGCTCAGAGGTGAAAAACTGGGGAGACCACAACGCAACATAGCTTACAAAAGGAATCGGGGAATTCACGAAAAAACGCCATATCCCAGCTAGCCAACCACGTTAAGAGATAACAGATATTCCGCAAATGTTATATAAACGCGCGCAGTACCCAGCCAATTTCGCACTGATGATATCTCCTGGTTTGGTGACGAAACGATTGCAAGTTAGTTTCCAGGCTAGGAGAGCAGCTCAGAGTAGTCACCTGATCAAAAAAACACTGAAGAGAGCAGTTTAATTTCCAAATGAGATGCTCCTAGTCCCCATCATAAATATCGTCACCAGTTTCCTAGCCCCTCGGAGTGACATGTTCAGTTAAATAATCACTGTAAGTAAACGTGTGTTTATCTCAAAAAGGTCAAAGGGAGGTAAGCGCAGAAATTTCTACTCATAGTATACAGGGGAAGGTAGTACACAGAATACGTCTCCCTCCTCGACGAATTTCGTCAAGACCGACCTGACCGCAGTTCGGGAGCCCCGGACAACCGTGATAGGCGCAAGCACAGTCTCGGATGGGAGCGGAATGACTGTGTGGAGTGAAAAGAAACAGAAGTATGGTGGGGACGATTGCGCCCCCTCCTTCATCTCAGCCCGACGCGCTATCGATTTTAATGTTGATTTATTGGTTCATTTTATGTTGAGGGTTTTGGTTTGCTCAGTCCGCCAAGACTGTTGTTGGACTGGGACTTCCTAAAGTCACTGTCAGTGAGTTGTGTTTACTCACGATAATTTTATGCGTGTTATATAGCGTTGAGTGTACATTCTTGCCATTGACTCTCACATCAGACCCAGCATGACGGACACTTTTCGCCTGACATGCGAGTCTTGACTGTGCTAGCCTTTACCGCGACTTGAAGAGCATTCAGCATTGTTTGTCCTTTCTTCGGTTGTTGATCTTTACACGCGTGTTTCCACACCAAACATTCCTACAAACGTTGAGATTCATCTTGTCTGACTGAAAGTGTTTGTCGTACGTCTTCGAATGGCTCGAATCCTTCGTTTTTTCCGTAGTGCTATTCAGCACATCCTTCCATATCTATCACCCACATTCAAAAAATAAACCATAGTGTAAATTGGACTGCTGTATTGTAAATAATTTCTCCATATCGGGTTGACATTTTAAGGGGGATTAAGGAAAGAATAACTCGGGCGTGTTACTGCTTTATCCGTCCTTCCCTCAGCAAAAACAAAACAGTGAGGTTGATAAACGGAAAAATAACCAGTGCCCACAGCAATCGCGGTTGCTGTGTTAACTTTTTTCAGGCATCTGATGAAGCTAGATTGGACAGAAGCGGAATGGAAAGGCGAGAATTTAAAATTGGGATTCTACCGTATGCGATGTTGAATTCAGAGTTGTATTAGGCAACTAATTGATCATAGGATTTAAATTTTCTGACTGAATGGATGAGTGGTTCTATGCAGTGCGAAAATTTCGAGCTGATCACGTGTTGAACAGCCGCTCGTGAGCGAACGTCTAAGGGTTCAACTACTTAATTTGTGGATTCGAATCGCCCTGTTGATGATTCCTAATACGGATGAAACTGCTGTGAAGTGCTTCTTGGCTTGTTGGTATAACTTGACTTCACCTACAGAAAGAAATCTCGATGGAAAAAATAAGACAATCGGCGTCAGTTTTTCAAATCACTTGGATTCCGTCCGCCCCTATGTGATAATCCCCGCCGAAGGTAGAGAACTAGGATCAAATGGGCTTTTGACATCTCTAAAGAGAAGCTTACTCTTAGCGAAAAATCGATACTGGACTTCGACAGAAGACAGAAGTACCGAATGAAACTCTATTGGGTGGCTGTCGGAGTGATCATCCTAATGGGAATCCTAAATATGGCAATTCTAGAATGCAGTATCTTTCGGGTTTGATTCACCGTATAACAACCCTCTGTCCCGTCAACCTCCGTACTAATAACGCTTTGTATTCATTGATTAATCAATTAAACTTCATAGACTTTACAAGAACAAACCTCTCGCGCGTTCTTGATTTCAAGCGGTTATCTGAAACGACCAATACTACCGCAGGTTATCACTGATTCACTGGTGCGTTTTTTCATTTTCAGAGTCTGAACCCGCAAACTTTACTGAGGCGTAAGGAGTCTGACTGTACAACCTATCGGATTCTGGAAGAGTTTTCAACCACCACTGGGCCGTGGACTACATTTCCGTCCTATTCGCGATCAACTCTGAGAATGCACACAGCTACATGACTGTCTTCGCTAGAACATCATCCTCTATGTGTTCTCTTCAGCAAGTGATAGTGGATACTTTCATGGGAAATGACTGTAACATTTTGGGCCTGTCACACTTTTCCCAATGTCTAGCGTGGATACTTTTTGCGGTACATTACCCATAGTCCATTCTTCGTCGTAAATGTTTGCAAAGTAAACCGATCTCCAGTTTACTCACTGGACCTTCATGATTTTATCCGGTCCCAATATCGATCGTTTTGCTTCCATTGTGACGCCCGACAGTTCGGACGTACCGGTAATTACTACCCAAGGTTTTACTTCCGGCTTTCCATCTCCACTCTTGTGTGCTGCGTCGTCTTAACTGTGGTCCGCTTTCGCAGTATTTCTGGCTGGATCTTTCTGAGATTTGGTCATGTAACCGTCCATTCTCTTATGCAGTATTGATGTATATCTATACCGGATGATAGGTTACGTATCAATCTAACACGATGCTCTACCATGGAGCACCCAGAAGCCTAATGAGGACGGTTTGCGTTGATTTTTGGAAGTTAAATCCTGATGAAAAGGTGTCGAGCGCCCGTGACATAATCATTAATCTGATCAGATTCATGGCTTTTAGGAATCAACCAGCTGAAGCCATCTGACATGATTCCGGGGTACACACCGTGACACCAGTTTGTAATCTGGTGCCAACAACACGTACTTTATCGCACACCTGTCGTCACGTTTTTGGCAAGGTCAAGCATACATCAGGTCATTTGTAACGCGATGATGACTGCCCCATCTACTGTTTTCCTTTAGCCGCCAGATCAAGCTGGTGGGGCTTACAAGCACACAAGAAATGTGGTTGTTGGAAACTGGCTTGCAACGTTTCGTCACCATGCGAGGATAGGTTATCAGTGCACGGCTACGTGAGTAATTTCTTCATTTCTACTTGCGTCTATAAAGTTTCTAAAGAATAATTAATGTCCGCACCGTGATTGATAGTTTTTGGATTATCTTGACTTGATTTGATTGGACCATTCGGGTTTTGTTTTGCGTTGTGGTTTGGCTTGGTTATCTTGCATTCGATTGGTTCGTTGAGTAACTCCGTTCCAGTGCTTCTCTTCTTTTATTTCAATTGGTTCATTCTACCTTTCTTATGCGTTGTGTTCCATGTCATTTAGCTGGCCCGTTTGCTATTTCTGCTTCATTGTGCTCATGATGGATCTATAGGTTACCTTCACAAAGTTCACAGGTTCTTCGGCTGGGATCCTGGGTTCGCACTCACCCAACAGCACACTGGCGGTGTCTCCTCAAGTGGAGACGAAACGTCTGCAAGTGAATTTCCAAGCTCGGCGAACATATCAACCACCAACTGATCAACGACCAAACATGGGTCTATCAGGAATTGTGCGGTAGCAACACTAGGAATGTTGTATAACCGGATGAAAAGTACTCACGTTTTATCACAGGAACAGTGGGACATTGCGGATTTCATATCGTTTGTGACTCCCCATTTGGTTTCCCCCGATTTAATGACATTGGGACACCTGTCATGATAGCGGCAACAGTTGTCCGTTTGCTTTTCAGGACCCAAAGGCTTATGTCTGTCTTCATCAGTGTCTGGAAAAAATGAAGGGATTGAACAGTTGACCAAAACGGAGTGCTTATCAACTGCTTCGCAATCTTAGTGAATTGCAGCCACCCTGAGGAGGGAGAGAGATAAATATGTACTCATCGAAATTACCACAAGCTGGAACATTTGGTGATCCTGTTGAATGTACAGGAATCCGTTTTTATCAGGCTTTGAGAGGCCTTTGATACTTCATTGTTCGAATCGTACGTTGCGTGAAGAAGGCTTTCATAGGAAACCCTTTTATTCTACTTCGGGGGGTGAGATGGCTCAGTGGTTAGAGCGCGAATTTACTGACCGAATGGTCAGTGGTTAGAATCCGACGCCTGCTCTCGACTTCCCCTGTCTAGGCTTGGGCAACTTGACAGTATCTCAGCCCTTGTGCTTTCTTCGGGTGGCATGGCAGCTAGGCACCGGAAGGATGTTATAGGTGGACGATTTTTTTATATTCTACGCCGATGGTCAGAGGAGTAACTCCAAATGGGTTTCAAGCTGAACCTCTCCACAACTTTGATTGTCCACAAAGGACTGTAAAAAAATATGGAGATTTCAGTTTGTTCAATCAGTGACCGCTTGCACCTCTGCAGACTTCAGACTACGTAAACAGGTGGGCGATAAAGGTTGGTTATACGTAGATTACATCCATATCTTAGCAAAATACTGTAGATCTTGGTACAATGCTGGTGAGCACATTACGAGCCAGAAAGTCAAAAGGCAGGAATCTCCTTTCACGCGGTGGTAAGTTGTTTCCATCCACTATGAAATCTGATTCTAGTTACTATAAATGCAGACATAAAGAGAAACAAATGCGATTACGAAAGAAAGTTTTCGTCCTTAAAAGCCTAAAATCACTGTACATCTGTTTCATCCCTACTCAAAATCATCTGCTGTGCGCATCTCACCAAACTCCGTTTGAGAGTTTCGAACACACGGCCTTCCGGCTAACAGATTAAAAGCTGAACCCTTCTGCCACGAGCGGCTGATCAGCAGTGTGATTAGCACTCACTTAGAGAGGATATAGCGCCGCTAATCCTTCTGTCACAGAGACCACATCACGTGGTCACGTGTTGAATAGCTCCTCAGATGTAAGTTTCACTCAGCTTTTGAATTTAGTCTTGCTCTGATTGCTTATATAAAACGTCAGAATTGCTTCGTTTCTATAAGCACTATTCAACCTTGTAAATATCATTCACAGCTCACAGCGATTGATCAATCAAATATGGTGTGGGTATGTTTGATCTCACTATTTCAACAGTAACTAATGCTTGTTGTGAGATAAGCTGCGGAACAATCGGTTGATTGTCCTAATTTTCGGAAAAAATGAATGCTTTTGTAAAACCCGCCTCACTATCAGTAAGTACGTATATCTCCATCAACTAAGCTTGCGTTTTGCTCATATATATATATATATATATATATATCTACCCGCCCTGAAAGACGAGGGAGCTGGAGCGACTGAACTTAGATTGCAAGGGCAATGTTCACTTAGTGCCGGAGGAAGAAGCAAACCATCTTTCCTGTTTGCTGAAGGATTAATAAAATTTCCCATTCACATCACTCTCATCTAAACGGTATTTCTCCTTTCATGGTGCAAGTATTTTGATGAGTCCACAACTGAATTGAGTTTCGCCCTTATTAGAGCTCATAATCATTGCGTATCTTCAGCCATGTCGGCATTTAAACTGCTCCAGGACAGGAGAACTACTGTTCAAACGAGAGTGATGTAAACATGACTTCTAGTAATGCCGCAACCACCTACAGGTAATTCAGAATCGCCCAACAGGTTTCAACCGTTCTCAACTTGACTGAGAAGTCCTGACAGGTGGGTCAGTCGATCGACGCAAATAAAATATGTTACTGGGATGTCGTTCGAGGCGTCCAGCTTACGACTCACATCACGCAGGCGCGAACTTAGCGAACTACACTCATTTGCAAACGAATTTGGTTTTGCGAGAGACCCACCTGGAACCCAGCTGAATCTCTCGTTTGTGATGTTTCCAGGCGACTGAATGTGCTGCACCAGGCCGCCTCATTTTTCAGTTGGTACGATATTCGAGATATCATGATACATGTATAAACGTAATGCACTACTCATAAGGTTGCAACCTTATGAGTGGTGCATTAAGTATATAGGTGCGAACTTGTTCACCTGCTCACAAGTGAAAATTCAGGTTCGTCCAGCATGCGCTTGTGGATAGTGATAACACGTTCACCTCGCATGTCAGATATCCGGAGATCAAACTCCGAAACTACCGAGGAGATGCTCTGTTGATGAGAAAGTGCAACTCGGGTCCACTTCTTCTCCATTTTGTTGTGGACTAACGAGTGGAACTGCGTCAGGAGCAATACTCTTCAAAGGAGAGTAATTTCAGCGTGCATTGATGGGGGGAGTTTTGTGGTCGTGAAGAAGGCATGCCACTGGGAGGCAAGTCCTAACATGGTAAAACTATTTCGCGCAGTCCAGTGTTTGCTTCTTCGGCAATGAAAACCTCACTGTGCGGATAATTTGCTATAACACACACTGACTAGGGATACAAAATGGTGTCTGCTTTATGGAAACCACTTTTTTGTTAACTGCGTTTTTTGTTTTCATTTGTTCGAGCTTACTTGGACCGCAGTGATTTGTATTCGGCGTGCCGACAAAGCCAAACAATGTATCACTGATAATGGATCCCAGATCGGATAACCAACGTTTTTCCCTTTGGGTAGTCCTTCGTGCGGATTTGGTTTCATGGAACAGGCGGCAAACCGATAGCATTGATTCGACAGAATATATGTTGAATTCGTGAACGGTAATGTTTAGTCTGCAGAAAAAACAGGAACCATCAAGGAAAGAATTGGAAGTGGGACGGGGGTAAGCTAACTAATGTATTATAGTTCTTCCTACACTACTAAATAGGCTGAAGAAATCCAATGAGGACGCAGAAAAGTCTACGGATGTCACGTGACAGAAGCGATCTCTTCAGAGGAGTGACGATTTTGGAGACCGTTTATCCATGTTTTTTTCCGTCAGTCCAAATCTGTCTCATCGTAACCAGAACATCCTTTATTTATAGCAAGTGATACGGTGAAACTGGTCAGAATACACCAGTTTCGATCACCCCATTTTGACGGCTTTTCGGGCAAGCGCACATGAATCAATCCAGAGTGACATCAAGGACAATAAAGACCACTGATAGGTCTGAATATTAGGTTGTTTCTTCACTCAGTCGAGCTGCACCTACCCTCTCACGATTAGCTGTAGTCTGCAAATCATTGAAGGTATATCGACTGCATCTTTCACACTGACGTTCAAGTGATTGGGTCTCTTTATCAACAAACAACATAAAACGCTTATTGTCATTCTGTACTCAATTACTGAATATCTGATAGGTCCAAACAAAACTGGACTCCCCCAAGATGTGATCCAATGAAAGATGGAAACTTTTGTCTAAACGCAACGCACTACTCATGAGGTTGCTGAAAACTCTTCGACAACCCATGACCAGTCTCGCCTCTCCATATCGGGCTCATTGAGTAGGCGCAGTCCCCGAGTTTTCGTTAACCTTATGCTCTACTTGAACCCAAATTGGACAGATTTCGACAAATTTTCTCATTTGCATACGAATTTGGTTTTGACGAGGACTCAGCTGAATCTAGCCAAATCTTTCGTCTAAGATGGTCCGCTTAGAAAATATCCCTTAGCTGAACTATCAGTTTTACTTTGACAATTTTCCTCGCATTGAAGTTATTCACTCAGTAACAGATCAGTCGTTTCGCAATTAAGATTTCTTCCCGTGAGTGGAACCATTCTATAGTGAAAAGCCGAAAAGTACTGTAAAGCTGTTTCATCCCCACTGAAAATAATCAGTAGTGGCTTCGCACGAAACTCCGGGGAGTCTCGAAGCTGCGACCTCCTGGTTAGTAGTTTGAACACTTAACCGTTCGGACAGACAGCAACTGATCAGAAATGTGATTACCTCTCAGTTAGACAGGATGTAGCCCCAGTTATCACGGAAGCCACATCACATGGTCACGTGTTGAGGGGCTACTCGAGTGACAATTTCCCACTCATCTTGTGGAATTATTCTTCCTCTAATCTTTCCAAAGAATGTTGGTAGTGTGAGAAAATTTAGAAATTGTCAACTGAGATTTTGTCCCATTAGTGGAACCCTTGTATTAGGAATACGGAGATGCACATTGATGATGGCTCCTAATAAGAATGAAACAGATATGTAGTGCTTCTTGGCTTTGCATCATAGATAAGGTTCACTCACGGGATCAAATCTCAGTTAAAATTCCCCCAATTTCTCCTCATACTACGATTGAAAGGAGAAAACCCTCCGCTGCGAAGTCGTTTATTGGCAAACACCAACTAAGCAGTTACAACCCATTGGACGCGAAAGTAAACGTCTCATATGCACGTGGTTTTAAAAACTGAACATTTTCACGCGTCTTCTTGAACTTTTATGGATATTCATTGACTGTTACACAATGGTAAACGAACACCGCAAAGCAATTTCACAAGTTCCGTAATAAACTTCACCTTCCATCAGACTCGGGGCGGAGTTTCGACACGATCACACACTACTCACATGCCTCAGCAGTAGTATGCGCCATTACACCAGCACAGGCCGCGCACTTTGCTTGACTTGTTCACCTCCTCCTTGGTTTGTAATGAAATTTATGCAAATTGCGTTACATTCATACAAGGTCCTTCAGCAGGTCATTCGGACTGATGCAAAATAATTTGGTGGCTGATTTGTTCGGCGAGCTTGAAGTGCGAACGTTTCATCAGCAATCGAGATGACATCGTCAGTGCGGGATTGATGTCATTGACGATGTCACCTCGATCGGTGACGGAATTGCTGCAATCCAACTTCCAGGCTCACCGAATAAGCCAATAACCAAGCAGCGCACCCGAGTTACCAATATTCCAATGAAACATAATGAAAAATAATCTGTAACAAGTTTACCAGTTATTGAGCATCAGATCATCCATTCGTATCAACTCTACGTTTGGATGACCATCTGACCATAGGCCAAGAGTACTACTTCGCTGATTTAGTCAGTAGCTTCCTAGATCAACCTCACATAACATTTCACAACCCTCAGGTATTTTTAGTGGTTAGGTACGTGCTTTCTAAAACCATCCTTTATGTGCCGGTACACTATGAATACTCAGGCACACAATCTATTGTGAAATATCATCGACCCCGTTGTACTATCTGCTATTCACGCAACGTGACGCATGGTTTGTCCGAGGTGTAAAAGGTAAGCAGGTCTTGGCCGAGCTGCGTTACGCTGTTTATCATCGTTAGCGTGCTACAGTGCCATGGTTCAACTCTCACAGCCAAGTCTCATTTAACATTGATTCAATCGGGCTTGTCTCGTGAACACCCGTAGACAGCATTCGAACCAACCAATGACAGGCCCAAAAAGCAATCTAATTGTCCTGCACTATCAGAAAAGCAGACGGTGTAGTCTGAAGATTGCTCAGCGAGATGATAAAGGGAAGAGAAAAAGCTCCTTGTGTGCCAAATAACTGACAGCTTGTCGTAGAAAATCAATAGGCTCTGTTTTTGGCACAGGTATTGCAAAAGTGATTGGAAAGCTTCCTTGTTCGTTTGGTTAAAGACGTACATATTTATTCTTGACGGCAGTTCACTAGCGTGAAAAAACGAAATATTGTTCTTTTTCGAACCAGATCACAAAACATTTGTTCTTCAGGAAGGCTCTAAGCATGGTTCTCATTAGAACAAAAACTAGATATTGCAGGCGGTTCTTATTGAGACAGACTAATGTAGATAACAACTGAGTTTTGCTCACTTTGTTAAAGGGAATGAATCTGCTTCCGGAGGGACAGGTTTACCGACATTATCAGGGTTAAAAAGACAAGTTCTGAGCAGTCGGTGTTCATCCAAATAAAGACGTAATGAATTTGTTCCACCTGAAAGTCGGTACTTCACCAGGTCCATTTGGATCCAATCACCAGAATCGTTGTATCCGCTGAACCAGTTGTTAGATCTGGAGGCGACTAATGACCATATAATTTCCTGTACATTGTCGGTGACATTAAATTTGACCATGTATTGGCTCCTCCATGTTTTGTGTATGCTTGATTCCTGAAAGATGAAAAGGCGGTTTGACTGAATTGGGATGAATGCGTTCACAAAAGACTTCCTCAATCAAAGAGGGTTTTGCAACAACGAAATATGTAAAACACACGTTCTTGGTTCTAAAATCGCTCCAAGCTTGAAACATCACAGTGGTTGAGACCCCTGTTGCTGACACGGTTTCGTCATTTGGTTGATTCACCAGACCGTACAACGCCACTGCTATACTTTCAGGTGGCAGCGCTGGTTTCTGGTGCACTTCACTCAACGTGACTTGTACGGCACTGTAATGGCCTATCCAACCATCCGCACAGTTATCAATCGGACCAAAGTTGACGGGACAAGAACACTTCATGAAACACCGCACTCCACCCGATCAAGCTAATTCCTGAAACCCCGTTCTCACAACTCTTGAAGACATGTTTAAATCCAATTTTTATACCCCCACGGCACGTAGAAAACACTTAATCTGGTGTAAGACTTGCAGTCAGCTATGGGAACACTGATTTATTTCTATACCATCGTTTCCTTCCTTACCACCAGAATTCGAAGACCAAACTTCATGACTCACACGGCATCTCTTCTGGTAGCGCATATCAATGGAAAATTCGCCGTTCTTTTACTTGCGAAATGTCATTCGTCGTTATGCCTTGAAGCGGGACCAACATTCTTGGAAATGGACTCCATTTGGGGGTTACATATAGACTTCAGCGTCATCGTGAAAAGATCGCTCAAAATGTATTACAGCTTGCCTCTTTAAATGAAATTTTCAACGGAATTTGATGAAATGGCGCCATGTTCTGCCGAAGTGCGAGTCAGTTACACTATCAACCAGGCGCTGTTGACTGAACGGTTAGGTCTTCACCTACTAATCAGGAAATGGTGAGTTTGGATCTTTCTGGATAGCAGTGAGATAAGCATCACTGAAGATCCTAAACAGGGACGAAACAGCCCCACATTGATTTTCAGCTCCTCATTGTCGATGAATTTTACGTGCAGGATAAACATTTCCTTAAAAAATTTACAATCTCTCCACACTACAATCATGAGCCCTAGAAAACCGCTTGAGATTTCCGGTTATCGAAACAAACGCACTTGTAGTTCGTCGTTTGTTTTTAGCGCATCACACTGAGCCCCCAGTCACATGAAGCTTATCCTAGTACAGCCATGCATTGGTCCGAAATCCAACCCTAATAATGTTATTCTTCAAGAATGAGCCTTTGCCTTAAATTTACACAAAATTCCGATGTTTCACAATACAGATTCTTTGCATTTTTCCATACAGTAACTTGGTAGGGAAATGTTGGACAAGGAATGTGCCCAAAACCAAAGTTGGTTTGAAATACTCTTTGAAGTAGTGGTATAACTTCAAGCGTTTGGCCTTCCGCACAACGTGGATTAGCGATTTCACAACGGTGTAGAACTTAGAGAAGCACTTGCTGGCAGGTTTGAATGGTTGGATCGTCATCATCATCATTATCAGCTGTAAGAACCGCGTGCTTATCGTACAGTGGTTATAGCTGCCACAGTTTCGCTCATCGATGATTTGAGGAGGTGGGATAGGTAGCTGCGGATTGGAGGCGGGAGCTGATAAATTGGTTCGTAAATACAGGACTGTCAGTGGACTGTTAAGTGGGGGGATTTGGAAGGGAGCTATGCGTTGAAGGATGCACGGGCGTCATTGAGGGAGCGACTGGGCCATGTTTGACAATGTCTCCAGCTGTTGATGTGGCCTGTCTAGAGGTTCCCATCCAGGGAGACGGCAATGACCAGCGCAGCTGAGTTTGCTGGTAATGGCTTTTATACTTCGCTGTCAAGTAATTGTTTGACCGCCTCTGGCTCGTTTCCACCCTTCACGTGGTTGTGTGAAAAGAACCCTTCGAGGAAGTCGGTCGACTGGCATACGCAGCACGTGGCCAAGCCAGCGCAACCTGTGGAGTGTGAACAGTTCATTTATTGTGTGTGAGTTATTTCTTCTGAATATCATTCGAAGTACTTCTGCATTGCTGATCCGTTGTTCCCACCAGACTCAGGCAATGCTCCGAAGACATCGATGGCCAAACACTGAAAGTCTTTTGACGTCCTCGGCTCGCAGCGGCCAGGTTTCTGATCCATATAGTAATATGGAGCGCACCGCAGCATTGTAAACTCGACCCTTGACGGTTAAGCTGATGTCAAGCCTACGCCAAAGGTTACGCAGGTTTCCGAGTGGGTGGAGCCCAAAATAGAATTTGTAGGCAAACCACTCACAGAACTGATGAAGATCCTTCGACAAAACACGATCAATTTCGATCTACCAGCTCCGTCTAACCAGATAGGCGCAACTTCTGAGGTTGCGTCAAGGTTATGTTCTAATTGAATCCTTTGGTGCGTAGCTGCACGTCACCCGAAGGAAGCACGAGAGCTCAGATACAGCTAATCTGCCCAAGCCTAGACAAGCGCAGTCAAAATTAGGCGATTGGGTTCGAACAATGGACCTATCAGCCAGTAGTGTCTCGTCTTAGTCGTGAGCTGTTTCTGGTTCACTCACACTCGTCTACTGTAATACGAGCCAGAAACCTATCCAACGTGACCCGAGGTTGCTAGAAACCACTCAGCGTTTCATCCAAACATGACCCAAGTCCGATAAGGACACCGTATCACTACTGTTCTAGTATTTCGAAATGTTTACGGAGAAAACAACTCCTGATGGTTGGTAGATCAGCTGACTTGCGCTGGTTTAATCGATTACTTCCTATGTCAGTGGATCGGCCTCTTCTGAGGGCTATCTTTTCACGGCTACGTAAGAATGAGTTTGGAGAGCTCAAGTACTAGCCTTGCAACGAATTAAGTGAATCTTCACCAACGAGCTCAGCAGCCTTGTTAACTGGTATTTCTTGGGAACTGGACCCTGAGGCCGGACGCATAAATCGTTGGGGGTCGTCGTGCGCATACGTCTAGTTGAGTGCCTTTAACCCAGTTCCAACCCGGGCAGTAGTAAAAAGCCTACGAATAGTAGCGAAAGGAGGGAAACCCTTCGCCGTGGAGTCGTTTATTAGAAAACACCAACTAAACAGTTAGAATCTATTGGACAGGAAAGTAAACGTCTCATATGCACCTTGTTTTTAAACACCGAATATCCTCACTCGTCTTCTTGAACTTTCGTGAATATTCATTGACTATCACGCAATTGAAAACGAACGCTGCAAAACAGTTCCACAAGTTCCGTAATAAACCCCACCTTCCATTAGACGCGAGGCAGAGTTACGAGAAACCACATACTACCCACATGCTTCATCAGTAATATCCGCCGTTACACTAGTACTCTTGGAATCAGCCACCAAACTTATCACCCCTGCCTCCAGTTCGCATCCATCCACTCCTATTTCCAAGCTTATCGGTGAAATAAATGGCGTCGGCTATAGGCCCTCTGCACGTACAGCTGGTGAGGATAACAAAGATGATCAGGTAAAAGTGAGGATGTGGATGCTCCACATCGTTTTCACACTTGACCAACCACATACGTAAGCAGCGACAAGGTTTCCATGTGAGTGGTTGTCATGAATATGTCACAAATGGTTTGCCGTCGCTAGTCAGTGATTTGTTGCGCAAGCACGACCTTGGAAATAATACCCAAATTGTTATAGACGTAGCGCAGTAGGACTTCTAAAAATGAATCGCAGAATGGGTTGAAATATCAGGACTGCTTTGTAGCCACTAGTTGTGATAGAGAGATTTCGGTGAACGTTCGCCGGTTTTTCGGCATAGATTGGTTTCACTTACAGGACGAAATCTGCACCAGACATTCCCGAATCTCCTCACACTACCGACAATCTCTAAGTAGCTCAGAGGGAGAATAAAATTCACCCGATGACTGAAACTTCCGTCTGAAAAGTCGTTGCTCGAGGAGTCAGTCAACAGGTGTGACCACGTTATGTGGATCCCGTGATTGAAAGATGAGCGGCTCTATATCTTGTCTGACTGCGATCTTATCACATTGATGATTAGCCGCTAGTGGTCAAAAGGTTATGAGCTCAAACTTGTAGGCAGGGGGTTGCGGGTTCGAAACTCCCTACTTAAGTTTCATGAGACGCGCACTGCTGACGATTCCCAGTAGACGTAAAACAGTTGTATAGTGATTGTCGGCTTTTCAGCATAGACTGGCTTGCAAAATATCACGTAGGACATGAACCATTGTGTCACCTGATGCATAAGCCTGGTTGTATGCATCAAACAATGGTTCCGTAGCCCCGATTTTTTTCAACCTGGACCACACTGTCACCCCACAACTATTAAGGATACGAATGTATTGCATACTTACTTTATCCAAGCTATTAACCGCCGATATCGCTTGAATCCCACACAGTACGAACCAGAATGAGAAATCCATTTCAGCTCATATTTACCAGTTGTATTTTGGTTTAAATAACCGTGCTCTTTTGAGTCGATCCGTGAAACACGTGCTCGAATTAATTAATACCCGTTCCAGGCTCTGTCCTTCCTTGTTCAGTAGTTCTCTCTGTACAGTTTAAGTGACACACTGGCAGTAAGTCACGTGATGTAAAAAAACATCGTATTCAAGAGTGATAGGCCATGAGAAATCAGTGTGCCTTCGCTTACAGTTGCAGGTTGTTAACGAATTAATTTGCTGTTTTTTTGTCAATAACTTTAGAACGGTGAAAAATGTAGCATTCACATACGGCTATATGCGGACAAGTTTCATCGTAACATTCGCACTGGGTCACGTGATTCGTTGTCAGAACCGTGTATGACTTGGCAGCGAAGTATAGAAACATGAACCAGTAAACTGGGTCGGGCCGACAACTGCACCTCCATGGATGAGGACACCGGGACTCAACTCACCAGTTGTTAATGACATTGGCGGAATGGGCAGTCGTGCAGTCTGTGCCGCTCGCGCATCAAAGCGATCACCTTCAATGCGTAGCTACCCAGTTCACAAACTATCTGAACAAGTCATCGCCTCCAATTCTTGACTGTATCTCCCAAGCTCCTCGACTTTCCGGTGACCGCAAAATGTTGCAGCTGGTACCAGTGTACTCATTGTACACGGTTTATGACTAATAGACTGAATTGACGTGAAAATGTTTAACTATTACGTGTCATTCGACACAAAATGTCGAGCTCTGACTTCCGCTGATCTGCTTGTCAAGCCGGACAGGTAGTATCCTGGGTGCTTTTCAGGTGGAGGTGGTTGAATTTTGTACGTACATGCACTCATATGAGGTCAACATATTTAGTCCGGTTTTGGTGGTGGGAGTGAGTAGTACTAATGACTTATTGACCGATCTGTCACCTGCGATCTTTATCCATGTAACCTGACCACTTTTGTTCTCCTGTTGTGACCTTCCTTCGTCTGATCCCACAGTGAGTCCCATTTCTTGGTCCGTTGGTCTAAGGGTTGATTTTTACTCATTGAGCTGGCGACCTTCCATTCCTGGCGGCGCATAGTCTGGGTCGACTGATTGGACTTGATGCGGATCACCGTAGTCCTAGAAATTGATACCCGTGCCGAACTCTCAAACGCCTTCACACTCGTGTCCTTCTCAGTCTTCGAATGTGATGATATTTCTACCGGTCCCTGCAACATTAAAGTCATTGCTACTCATGCAGATGTCTTTATGAATGGTTCGGTCTTCTCGGTCTTCGGTTCATCTCTTTTGAATGGACTTCGAATGCAGCTTCTCTTCCGGTCTATATATTGGTTGCTGTGGTAACTTAATGTTTTTTCAGTAAGTGTCATCTCGTGATACACACACGGTTGAACAGTTTTGTTCGTAGTCCAGTCCACCAAGATGTCCAAGACTTTCCCATTTCGTTGTTACTTTCAACTTGAATTCTACGTTTGATGCCTCGACTATTGTATTCAGCAATTTAGATGCGTTTCACACCAAATTTCTACGGCACCAGTCAGTCCGGACTGTTGGCTTAGCCGTAAACTGGGTCGGTAATTGATGATGGCCAAACTTTTCACAATTGATTGGGGACTTGTGAGTGTTGCACTGGATGGTAACCTCTTTCTTGAAATGACTTACTTGAGAAGATTAAGTCATAGAATAATACTGTAGTAGCAAACCATCATTGAGGGAGGTAAGACAGCCAGAAAAATCTTAGGTGATCCGTTCGTGAGGACAGACGACCTTCGGTTTGGACGCTCGGTGGATTCTTAAGGTATTGGATATCGACAGTACACTCATTAGCATATCAATTTGGTTTTTTGGGGGGGGCCTCACCTGGAACCCAGCTCAGTCTCTCTTTTGTGCCGTTCGTACGCAACTGATCGTGCTATACCAGGCCGCCTCATGTTTCAGTTGGTACGATATTCGCGATATCGTGATACATTCTATAGATATAGTACACTACTCATAAGGTTGCTGACAATTATTCGACAGCCCTCACGTGTCCCATGTAGTCATGATACTCGACATTGATCCAAGTGAATGTTGACTGGCTCGGAGATATCCTGTGGATAAGTATGCCAAACGATTTTTGGAAGAGCTTACTGCCAGAAATTTTCATCTTCCTCTACTTATGTACCAAACCCTGTTTATTTTGCTACTGAGCATCTGGGATAGATTGAATGAACAAGATTGTTTCTTGGAGAAACACACTCATTTGCAAACCAACTTTGTTTTGACCTGAGACTCACCTGGAACCCACTTGAATCTCTCGTTTATGATGTTCTCAAGCAACTGAATGGGCTGTGCCGGGCCACCTCATGTTTCAGTTTGTACGATATTCGAGGTACCGCGATACATTGTAGAGATGCAATACACTACCCATAAGGTTGCTGAAAACTGTTCGAAAGCCCACGACCGGTTTTACCCTTCTTGGCTCATCAGGTAGGCGCAGTTGCCGAGTTTCCGTCAAACCTGTGTTCTACTAGAACTCAAATTGGACAGATTTCGACAAACAATCTCTTAATTCCTCCTGTGAATCAAGGTGATCAGCGGTTATTTTTCTTTTGTGTTTGACTACTAATGAGTAGCGTGATTTGTGCCCGTTTATTGTAACGCAATTTTGTTTCTTTGCTGCTCGTCTCCCTGGTTTCTCACCTACTTAAGGTCTGCCTATCCTCTAGTAACTGGTGTCAGTGTTTTGTTGCCCGTCAGTCTTGGCTTTCAAGTTTGCGTCAGCTCTACCTATTTTCGGGTGTCCGCTCTGACCGGGGAATGAACTCAGAGCTCCTCGAATGACGGGCAAGCGTGTTATCCGCTACACCAACTCGACGCCTCGGGGAGGCTATTTTTGTATTACCTATATACCGCATCTGCCAGATAGCTTTTGTTGATATTTGTTTTAAACTGACTCAAGCGCGCAGTCCGATTTGTCACGTGACAAGAGCTGCAGCATTGCGCTGTCAGCCAAAGACAGTTCCTTACCTCCCGGACGTACTACGCCGTTATCTCTATACGGCCAATTTACACAGAATGACTGCCCGTATCTGTACGTTTGTACATCGTTTGGTGCTTACTTGCTGTTGCTTCCAGAAAGCCCTAATGCCTCACTAATAATTTTTCTGCTCCTGTCGATTGCGCTATTTTTGATTGTACGTTCTGCTTAATTCACGATGCTTACTAATCCGTTTCTCCATCGAACCAGTTCCTGACAGTTCTCAATACATCATCTGCTGCCCTCGTCCGTCTGTTCCTATTGTCTACTGGATACGAACCGCGTATAATCCGATAGCCGCAATCGTCCTGTGAGATCCTTAGCTGCCCGGATCTAACACACTCAGTTAGATATCAATTTAGTTTCAGCGGGAGACTCACCAGGAACCGAGATGAATCTCCCGTTTATGATGTTCCTAAGCAACTGAATGTGCTGCACCAGGCCATCTCATGTTTCAGTTGGTACGATATTCGAGATATCCCAATATATTGTACAGACGTATAGACGTTCCTTGTGTGTTTTCTGCCACTTCGATCAAACGGCCAATTCTAAACCGATGCTAAGAGAATCATGTTATGACGATTCACCGATTATTTCTCGAATGGCTGGTTGGGGTGATAACCGTCCCGGCCTGGCTGTAAAGTAATGACTTATGCTTTACTGAACCCGTAACACATAGGCTGCCACAACACTTGATTTCGGAAATGGTTGTTCCAGTTATATCACTGGGAATAACCTAATCTCCAGGCTGCTGGACTCTATCGATTCTTTTGAGCACATAGTTGTTCACACCGGAGTCGTTCACGTTTAAAACCATGGGGTGGATCACAAAGGCATTTGCAAATCAACCCAGCAAATGAGGGTGCAATGGAGTTTTCATCTCATTAGATATAGGCCGGTTCCGTGAGATCAGGTTTCAACTGCGAAAAAAGACGACTGACTAAACTTTGACGAGGTGAATAGAACAGCAGAATCGTCATTTTCGAACAAAACTGATTTCATTCAATGAAGAGTTCACCCTGATAGTGAGGTCAGTGTATGCCATGCAAGTTTTTCATCCTCGTTTGGAATCATCATCGGTTTTCAGGTGGATTCAAATCACGTGATCTCACTGAATTGATATAGTCAGATTTTTTTGTATCCGAGGGTTGTTATCCGAGTGTTCTCATGAAGACGTGTAGAATTTTTCGACTTGCCCTAACTAAGTGTTCCAGCTGCACGAACAACCCAGTCTACCGCGAATGAGGACAATTTAAAGAAAGGATTTTAGGAAGAATGCTTCCTATTGTTTTACACCAAAGACAATGGTAGTCAAACGATATTTCGAGTCATCATGCGTTGGTTTTCTCCTCTCCAGCATTCAAGTACATCATGTTCGGTTAGTAGTATATTCGTGTAGTATAAACGGAAATGGTGCAGTGTGTATTTTCAGCACTAAGTCAGGTCAATAGAAAAGAATTTATGGATTTGGCCGGTAGCACATTAGCTGAACGTATGGCAAACTTCTCCAGATGATCCTTCACTCAGAGCAAAAGGAATCATAAAGTTTATCCACTTCGTATGTGTCTCGGGATAGTTTCTTTGAACGGGGTTTGTAGTGCCGACCTCCTGTCGCCTGATCGGTAGGGGTAGGCTGTTCGTGAGCATTTTCGAATTGCCTAACTTGACAATATTAGGTGAATCAGCTCCAAACGTAACTGGACTACACAACTGCCAATGGAATAACCGTTTTCGTTGAGACAAATTTAAATGGTTGTTCTTCACTTGCTCTTGACAGATGGCTTCTATTTTTAGTATCACTTTTTGGCCCGCCTAGAACTTTCCACGTGAGCTTCATCGCCAGCCCGTTTTCGGCTGCACAAGACACGCCTGTGCGCGTCAATGTTCGATAGATCAGCTGATTCGCACGTTCATTGGATTTCTGGTTTGGCTAAGCGCATCAGGCTATCAAGCGGCTATCCAGACTCGGGTTCACGGTAGTAAGTAACGGCATTAAGAAAACTGTGGTCCACAACAGACCAGTGCCGCTTGACGGGGCTATGATATTCGACTAAGTCATCCCTTACCAAATCTGTCATGGATCAATATCTACAGAACTGACAAGTGTAATTCACAAACAACATTTATTTTGCTATTGTTCAGATAATCATTATCACAACACCAGGTGCAAGGCTTCGCTAAAAACTGACCTCATCGTTGTTTACTCTCACCTATTTTAGGAGTCGCACGACTCGATATCTTGGTGCGTTGAGTCTGTATTTTCAATGAGTTTTCTAGAAACGACCCAGTCGTCAGTTGGAGAACATGCCTCTCTAGTCCAATGACGTCTCCATTAATTATCTGTTACCGACAAGAATGACGTTATTCTTGGTTGTATACCTAGTCAGTGATTTGAACAAATACACTGACTTGCTAATTACCTTGGTAGTACCGAAGGAACCGCTCGTCTGTGCCATTCGTCAACTTAATTTTCCGTAGAAAGGCCACCTCATGTGTCACTTGGTACGATATACGAGGATGTCGAAGTACACTTTCTTGACGTAACACACTACGCACATTTTATACGCGAAATGGATTCGGTTGAGTCTGCCGTCGACACTAAAGTGGTTTTCAAATTTTGCCGAGAGCGTATAATTAAGCGTTTAAGTAGAATATGAGGTTGGTGGAAACCCGAGAACTGCACCCGCCAGATGAATCCCAAGAAGGGTAAAACCATCCTAGGATTGTTGAAGAGTTTCCAGCAACCTTTTGAGTAATGTTTTGTGTCAATTCAATGGTTCGTTGGCCGGGCTAATCGTACAAAAACAAAAGATAACTTCGACTTACACACTCATCTGTATTCCAATTTCGTTTTGAGAGGTGACTCACCTGGAAACCAGCTGGACATCCCACTTATGATGTTCTTAAGCAAACTCGGGGACTGTGCCTACCTGATGAGCCTCAAGAAGGGCGAAACCGGTCGTGGGCTGTCGAAGGGTTTTCAGCAACCTTATGAGTAGTGTATTGCCTCTATTAAAAAGATAACTACTAAAAGATAGCTGTTTACGGCGATCTTAGCAAAGTTCAAAACTAAACTAGCGGAAATTTTTCTGGGTAGGAGTAATCCTTACAATGCCAGAGCCGAGGAGGGGTTGGAAGCACACAAGATTATGTCACTACTATCAAACCGGACCGGTGGAAGGCGGTAGAGGTTTGGGAGGGGGGCTTTTTTCAGCCCCCTAATAAGCCAGATATAACGATGTGGTTATCAGCCCTGTGGAACCAGAACAGTTGCACCGTTGTTACCTGGCCTATGGACCACTCAATATTCAGCTTACATGGAACTATTTTCGACGGAGTTTTCGTCAGGTAGATGAAGTCAGTCAATGCTGAGAAGGCAAAAAGCACGGCACAGCTATTTCCTCCTTAATGGGAATAATCAGCAGCCTGTATCTCAAGTAACCGAAGAATGTTTCGAACCTGCGACATCCTAGCCAGTAGTCTGAACCCTTGACCGTTCAGACACTTGCAGCTGATCGGAAATGTGATTAACTCGCATTTCGACAGGATAGAATGCAACTCCTCCTTCAGTCCACAACCATCCGGATCCACATCAGGTGGTCATGTATTGACTGACTCCTTGATTGATGACTTCTAACATGGGAAGTCCACTTGTCGTGTGAATTCAATGCTCCTCTAAGCTACTTATGTATGATAGATAGTGTGGGGAGGTTTGGAAATTTTCGTCTTG
>SJOL01003902.1:93544-115219 GCA_004794785.1 Opisthorchis felineus | reverse complement strand
TGTACTGCTCATGCTGGGACAGACTGTTGTCACTCAATTCTATCACAAAGTGTGCTTAATTTCTCAGAAAATGTGTATCGAGAATCACTGTGACGTGCGTTGCGGTCGAAGTAAAGTTACAGGCATATGCAGCGTTTTTCATTCTTCTTGTCAGATTGATTGAGTTTGTCAGGACAAATCACTTAAACTCAGTACGACGGTGATTTGTGTTCCGGAAGTGATGCACATTTGAAGCTCCGGTCAGTTTACCCATACGATTTCCTGTTGCTAATTTGTTTTCGCTTATCTTTGCGTAATGTAGCAAATGAACGTATTCCGGAGGAGACTCAGAGTCATACAGACATTTGCAATCAATCAAGAGGGGAAATAATTACCATTTGATGGTGTGCCCGGAATTGTTTTTCCCCGAGGGCTTCCGGAACAAGTAGAGAAAGAACCCTAGTTTAGGTGCACATCATCACAGACAGACTCGAGACAAACGAGGTTAGCTAGGGCTCGAATCTGTGACCAACTGAAAGGCGTCTTTGGGCGTGCAGTTCTCTGCCAACCAACACGAACTAGGCAGCTACAAGCTCCCAGACACGAAAGTAAAAAAGTCATATGCACACAGTTTTTAAAAGTTCACCATCCTCAAGCTTTCTCACGGACTTTTCTGGGAGCCGCCTGATTACTAAGCAATAGTGAACAGACAATTCAAAATTACCCTTCTATCACACACAGGGACAACGCTTTAAACTTCTTGGCCAGATAATATCCGGACGTTTCATCGGTAGCATACACCAACACACCATTACCGACAAAACCCCGTTTAGTAAGCTAGCCCTGAGCTGTTCGACATGAGAAACTCACCACTTCTCCCCTTTGTTAGATAGCCTCCGTTCTGTGAATCCCAGGTATCCACACCTAGTCATTTGCTGTCGTCAATAGAGGACGTGCCTCAAGTTTGTTGTATAATCATCTCCTTCTAGATGCAGTTCCTAACTTGCAAACCCTGATTTGGGTCATCTCGTTGTGTTTACTACTGACTTGAACTTAGGCCGCATGTACTGCATCACACTATATTTTTTGTATTCAGTTTTTACTTTTTTTACGCATATTTCTTACAATCGATTTTTCCTCAATTCAAATAACCCGCCTGAACTCTTCCATTCATCACGTGCATATTTTGCTGAAGGTATGTTAAGTATTTGTGTTTCGTACATAGGCCTTCAGAAGGTGAATAATGTTTAGTGATAGTCGGTCACGTGGATGCTTCGTTAGACCTTAAGAGATCCCCTTTCGCACCCTCTGTGGGCCAGTTATGTAATCAATTGACTTGGCAAGTATCGGCTACTAACGAGGCATCCTAACGGATTTACAAATGTCCCCTCCTGTTCACCATCCGGTTGTACACCCGTGGGTTTACACAGGGCACGTGAAGTTAGTCACTGAACACGACGCTTACAATCCAAGGAGAGGCACTCGAAGTTTTGGAGCATTTTACGCATCTTGGAAGTTGTATTAGTTCGGATTGTAGTGTGACAGATGAGGTCAATGAACCAATCTGTGAGACTCGGGTCATGCGCGCCATTTTGAGACACCGATGGCGCCAAGGCGGTATAACCATGAATCTCAATGAACGTGTATATCTGGCTAGAGTATGGGTTGTTTTTTGTATGGCTGTGAGACGTGGCCTTTTCCAGCAGCTGAAGTGAGACGTCTTCAGGTGTTCGACAACCGTCGTGCCAGAACCATATCTCGTGTGGATCGGTGTGGGCGAATCTGTAACGAGGCAGTTAGAAGCGAGTTTTCGGTTGTGCAACGGTGACTTCCACTGAGGAATGTGTCCATCACCATTGTATGCGTTGGTTAGGCCATGCAATGCGTATGCCGAGCCATCTTTCGCCGAAGAGAGTGTTGTTTTCTGTGCCCAGTTCGCAGTGGCGGATGCAGAGAGGTGGCCAACCCTTGACCTGGCGGAAGGGAATGAAAGAGATTACGAAATTCTGGGTGCTGTCGGTACTACTCATCTTCCAGGATCGGGACCACGTGATTCCCACTGTGCCTGTTTGGAGACGCTGCAAGATGTGGTTGTCAGTTCCTGTCCAGATTGACTGAGTGTCTGGAGGTAAAAACACCTCGAAATGACTGTAGTAAGCCAGCACTAAGTCCCTCCCTAATCCACCTCTATTATTTTGTTCACAATACGGTTTTCAAATAAATCGTGGTTGTACGGCTGCGAAGCATCGGTGTTGAACACTGATGTTATGCCGTTGACGATGATGACGATGATGTGAGATTCGTTTGATTGCACACACGAATCAGTGCAAACGACACATGTCATTACTATTGTGCAGGAGAGGCTATCAAAGATACAATCAAATTCGGAATCCGAGGTCAATATGCATATGTGTTCCACACAAAATGGCTGGTGAAATTAAAACTTGTTGCTTATGAAGAACTGACATTTCTGCATAATGCACATTGGGTGGTGCCAACGACCGTTTCATGGGCAGTACCGATGGATTTTTCTTCAAGACCCTTTGAACCAGGCCAACTATGGTGTCCTGAAATAACCCAATAAAAAGGTAGTCTTTTAGAAACAGCAAGTTGACGTTTTCATCATGTCCGAATCCAGGAGTAGTACTGTAGAACCTCCATGTACTTTTAACCCCACTCACATCTGGCATTTTATTTAACTGGAATGCAGAAAGTCTGAAAGATTTCCACAGTTTTGGGAACACGAAATACAGTCAACACCCAGAGGTCTCTAAAATGATATACTGGATGCTGACCTGTGATTCAAGTTTGGAAATAGTTGAGTTACAGTTGCTATTCGAAACAGTTAACTTACAGAAGTTGACTAGTGGGAAGCATGTTAGTGGCTCAGGTTGAACCAGGTGGCCTACATACGTACCGGTCATTTTTAAGCCACAAGTCGAACAGACATTGTCGGTGTGCAATAGACTAGCCGTTTCATCGCCGTCATGTGAGTGTTGAGTAGTGCTGTGCTTGTCGAGATCTTCCGGAGGAGGGGTTGCTAGAAAGTTTGCAACAAACACGCTCAGCTCAGAACAGCAGCAACCACACAGATGTCTACACGGTACCTAGCAGCGGAACAAATGAGCACAGAGATGAACCAACGGATTGGTTGTTGATCTGTTCGCTGAGCTTGCCAGTTGGATTGCAAACGTTCCACCATCAGTCGCGGTGACATCGTCCGTGCGCATCTGAGTGGGTAATTTCCTCCGCTTCTGCCTGTGCCCATATAAATTCTAAACAGTGTCCAATGACTCTAATGTGATTGGGCTTATTTCGAAGTAATTTTCGTGTAATCTGACTGATCAGTTGATTCCCAGCTGTTTAGTCCAGAGGGGACCGGCAGCAGTTTTCAATAGATTTTGGCCCCGTTTTACTCAGTAACGATATATATAGCTGCATGTTACCACCTTTATATTTCGTATGCCCCGAGGGAAAAGGATCGAAACCCGATTTCATTTTTCTGACTATTAATTGGCCGTTGAGATGCGGATAAGCTGGATAACACACAAATTTTTCTAATCTTGCTTTATATTGGAGCATTCGAAATTAGCAAAACTAGAATGCCAACCTCAAACAAATAGGAAAAAATTCGTCCAGCTGTAACATCCTTTCGGTGCTTAGCTGCCATGTCACCCACGAGGGATACTGCCAGGTTGACAAGCCTAGACAGGGGAAGTCGAGATGCTGAGGTAGGGTTCGAACCACGGACCTTCCGGTCGGTAAATTCGCGCTCTAACCGCTGAGCCATCTCGCAAGCCCTAACATAGCAATAAGCTCAACTTTTTCGCTAACGGATTCAAATAACAGAGTTTAAAAGCATCTCCTCAAGTGATGAGATCAGGTCTTTAAACGTAGCGAAGAGGCGTGAAGATTTTCAAACTACTAATTCAGCCACCTGATGGCTTGATAGTCAGGCGGAGCAGCCAGGAGTTTTTAGTTTGCAATGCGCCATAAAAGTGGCCAGGTTCTCATGAATTCCTAAGCATCTGTTCAGCTAAGAGAATTTGAAATCCCAAATTGAATTGCACAATCTGCTCTTTACTGAATTCATAATCCGGTTTGATCCAATGCACGAATAACAGACTGCCAAAAACTCAAACTAAGCATATAAGTCAGGATGGATCGCGACATCTCTTTCGTTTTGAACGAATCGTTTTCACAAACTTCTTACGAGATTACGTAGATTACCGCTCGATTGATTGTGGAATTTCCCATTATGAGTAATCCACAGCTATTCCATTTCAAGGTTTTTGGTGAGAGATCTTTGAAAAGCGACTGAAAAAAAGGTCGCTCTCAAGTTACCCCCCCCCCCATCCCATAAAACAGGTAATTCCAAACTATGTCCATTTTAATCTGTCCAAATGGGAATCGGAGATTGTTCGCCACAAGCTAACATAACTGCGGCGGAAAACAGGTTGGCGCTGAATGCTATTGCGAACTTCCGGTCCCGAGATATATTTTATTATGACCAACCTAATACAGGCACAATGTAACAAATATGTGGACTCTCGAGAACTGTCATTTTTCAAAGTGCTTCTTATTCGGAGGTTTCTCGTCAACAGATGTCGTATGCAATTCCGCATGGAGTGACAAATCAAGTTTGAGTAGAATTCAATCACCGAAACCCTGATCGATAGTATAGTGCACGCAATGCTACTAGAAACATCTTAATTTTCTTCAGTTCCTTGGATTTTCTGCTGTTTACAACTCAACTTGAATTCTGCCGGCGTATTACTGTTTCCAGATTTGATCTGGGAGTTACGTGAATCAATTCATTGAGAAAAATCGCCCAAGAGTTGTGGAACACCAGCATAAACACACTGCAGGAATGAAGAAAGTAATCGCACGGTAGAAAATGTGTCGGAATTGATTTTCGCACGATTTTAGCTTCACATTCTGCACAGTCCTGAGGAAAATAAAATTTCTTCATGCGTATGACGCATCCTCATCATTCAGCTAGCAAGCTGGAAGGACATATATGTAGTTAATAGAAAGTTATTCGACAATTTAGGCAGGCCAGTCCATCATCTTCGCGTTACGAAGCAGTGCTCACATTTCAACATGGCAGGATGCATCTTCATGCCCAAAAGCCATGGATCTCAACCAGTTCCCCGGATTCAAAGGCAGTCGAAGGTCATTCAGTGTTCTGATTCATAAACTGGTTATCTGGTTTTACTTCACATTTGCCTACTAAGTTTACCTATTCCCAAAACTCTCTCCCCAACCCACCATTGAACTGTCATTGATTGCCTGACGAATGAAATCACTTCATTTCTTACATCATACCGCTAGCAGTAATACATCAAGACCACCGAAGTAAAACATTTCAGGTCACTCCTTTCTTTAGTGCACTCAGGGTTCCAGTTTGAGTAGTTCATGGTGCACTTGGTCCTTCTTTGAACAGTAATCCGGGAACCGTCTCTCGAACGTACTTACTTCATCGATTGTCGTAATCGTGACATAGTAACATTCAACCCTAAGAATCTCGCAAATCAGCTGAACAGGCCCAGGAAGACAAACCACAAGTTGGGAATGGACCAATCGGGATAAAGACAGCAAATTCCGAAAACTGGAGTCTGCGCAGTCAACTAGTCAAACAAGCGGTAGGTAGACCACGACGCCATACAAACCAAGAACGGACCAATCAGACCCTGATTGAAATGATAATAAACAGCCAATCCTGTTGAAGCTTAAGGTCGCTGTTTGTGAACTATAGATTTATACCAACCAACATGAAGGGAGGAACTACCAAACTAACTGCGCACCAATGACGTTTCCTCAAATTGTAACGAAACCTCTGCAAGTCCGTTGCCAAGCTTAGGCGAACAGATCAAGAGCCACCAAGGATATACGTAGTTCTGAGGCTATCATCAGTTGACCGGTGGCAGACCAATTCAAGAATTCACTTTAGAGCCTTTAGTGTTATATTCTATTTTAGCTCAAACCAAACAAACCCACCACATTCCGATATGCAAAATGATGATCAGTGTGGTGATCATCAAAGTTGGCGTGGAAATTTGAGAACAAAATTTTACCGCTTTCTGTTCATAGCTTAGTCCCATTCGGATAAACCACTGAAAAAGTCACTTACTTGTTATCCAATGGGTGGGGCATTTGGAGCAGAAAAACCTAAGTGGTTTTACCCAAAGCGAGTTTCTTAGACTACGGAACGTAAAAGCGCAAAACACGGTCTCATTCCTTCATTCAAATGTTTTATTTTGGACAATACACAGAGTTAGGTTTTTCGTTTTTTCGACGTTGGTAATCCCCATATCCAAGAATAGCCCGGACGCAATTTGGCTCTCAATTTTGTATCTTTGTCTACAAAGTAGAAGCATTTCTGTCCGTACATTGAGAAATACGTCCATCCAACCATTCCTGCCGTTTCCGTATTGGCCTTGACCAAGCACCTGTAAAACCTGTGAAGCAAAGGTAATAGAGTTCAGCAAATTTTTTGAAACAACTTGCAAACATTGAAAAATGGCCTCAACCCTCCAAAACCACCCACACGTACTGGCAACATTCCGGACTGTACTCTCACCAAAAGTAAGTAGTCTCTGAGTGTGCGAAAAGCACTTCCACTGATGAGGAGTGTGTTGGATATGTTAATGCCGAAAATATACTCCGTGATTGCCGGTCGGTGAACAGAAATAGAGAGCGGCGTATTGAAAAAAACGTCTTCTACGAACATTCAGGTGTGATCTGACTCCAAAGGGGTTTCCTCTACTCTTATTTCATTGAACCTTCAATTTCCTGTGACCCAACATGTGTCATCCAACAATGTGTTGCAGTGTGCTCAATTGACGGTTATCAGAGGAAGTCGCCCGAAATGGTACAGGCGGAATTATACGACCTGTTTTATCTGACTGCTGTTCCCGCTCCAGTGCCTAGTGCCGGAAAAAAGACTCGCCGACAAGGAACATAGCCGCTTTATTGCAACAAGCGAGTGCGTAGGAGTGCCATAGTTGCAACGGCCCTGCGCTATTTATAGGGCACTTTTTAACATTGATCCAGGCTCTGATCGATTTTTGGTGAACACTCATCAACATCGACCGTGCTTCTATGAAATTCCTGAACACTTATCACAATCGGTCGTGCTTCTTTCTGTGGCGTGTCTGAACACTCATCGGCTTTTGCTTAATTGATTGAGTGAGTGACTGGCCTGGATGCTTGCCGGCTTCCCTGTTGGGATTTTGGTGGAGTTTTAGGGTTTCAGCAGGTTCCGGGCCTCCTGCGGTTATTTTCAGGAATCCGACCTTCCTAACACGATCACATACTTTGCACACTACTGACGGTTAACCGCTCTTGTTCCGTCTCATTTAATGTAACTTTTCTTCTAGTACGCGCCCGGGAAGACACCACGAAATACACTAGAATCGTCTTCCGGTTGTTTTCTTCTCAATCTACAATCGTGTCACAAGTTCCTGAACTTAACTTGTGTGTAAACATTTCCACAAGTGATTTGAATGCGCCCTACAAGAAATCGGTTCAGCCTACAGACATTTGCGGAATTCTCATACTCAGAAAGTTCCATAAGAGAAGAGTCCCTATAGGCCTCGTTAGTTGGGAGGTAGAAATCCGTTTCAATGATTTGCGGCAAGTTCTTTCATGAAGAAGCAGATTAGCTTCCTGAAACATGAACAAGAAACAAACGGCTTCCTTCCACCCGCATTTTTTTCTGTGTAAGCCACGACACACGTAGTGAATCGTGCCCAAAGGCTTGCCGTTTGTCGCCTAGCGACAAGCGTGAGGACCGGGGACCGCAGAGAGAGAGAGAGAGAGAGCAGCGCGACATGCCTTCACCGTGAGTGCCAAAATGACCCCTCACTTGGAGTGGGGGGTGGTTTCACGATTTAACCATTAGCCTTGTATACTTCCTGAAGAAGTTTTCACCAGAGCCGATCATTTTAGTGTCTGATATTCTCTGACCCAAATAAAACTATGTATTGAGTGACCAGGTGCCAGAATCGTCGATGTTTCCAGGACCAACAGAGCACTTGACTGAAATTTGGCGCGTTCTGATCCGTTACAAACAGACTAAGATATTCATAAAACCCACTGTAACGATTTACGCTTATGGCACCATAAAGAAAACGAGGACAAAACCCCAGAACAGCGCCGTCGTGAAGCTCCAGTGACAAATATCGTTAGCAAGGAGCAATCAATTCCAGTGTTACACAGCACCCAGAGCATCACCACAGCGATAGTCACGTATTGTTTTTCCACTGGGTGGCCAGTTTATACGGTCTGCATAGAGTTCATCTGATGCGACAGACTAAGGTTAGCCTGGATAGTGATTCTTTCTAAAACTTGCTTCTTCAAATTCAGGTTAATTCAGAGAGAATTGTGCAACGTGAGAAGAGGAATTTCGTTTGTCAAAATGAAGGGCTACTTCGTCAAGAGCTGACTAATCGACATTAAGCAAACCACTCCCAACAGGAATCAACTGGTTTACGTGCTCATGAGGTTAGCAATTACAGGGGATTCGATTGGTAAAATCGACTCGGACTGAGGCTGGGCTGATTATCATGGTGTGGAGATATTACGGGGAAGCCCTTATCGGAGGGCAGACAGGGGCGGTCACTTGGTCTGATTTATACAGCTGTGTAAATGGCCAAGGCTTAAATACTTCATCATTTTGGCTACATATCTTTTTAAGAGGTTTTGGCTTGAAAATAGTTCCCTTCTAGGACATGCAGGATGGTGGCTAAAGGTTTTTCAAGCTCTCCTCAACTGCATCGCGTGTTTCGGCGTGCGTGTCGCTTCTGTTGACTGGCACTTGCTTTCATTTTGTGGTCCTCAATGACATCCTCAGTGTCAACTACGCTATGGATGTTAGGCTCAAGCAGTGCTACACAAAATGTTTAGAAGGTTTATTCTTGAACGGCTGTGTGCAAGAGCTGCACTTTGGTGTCTGATTTTCTCCACTTCCATGAGAAACTGGTTTATGCTCTCTTCCTGCTGTATGACCGACTGCTTCTCGGTCAGAGCACATCTTAGTCCGACTTATACCAAGGTCCCCTTCATGCTGCCTTGTTAGTCGCCCCAAAGGATTGGCTAGCGCGTGCGTGGATGAAGTTTTCTCCACTTTTTTGTAGAATCACTGGAAGTGTTTTAATCCCACCAAGGGCTACAGACAACGCCAGGGCTCTCTTTCCTGGTTGATGAGCAAACTATGAGCCGAATATAGCCTGACCACATTGTCCTACTTTATTCTGTTTCAAACTCTATGCACCATGGCCAAGTCCACTGTTTCAAGATCTTTCTCACAATAGTTATGAAAATTTAATCATCTTTTAACTCCGGAATGTAAGGAGCTTGCAAGCGCATTGGTTACTAATCTGCGCATTTTATTGATTAAACCACACGGTTCTTGGTTGAGTAATGACTGTTCACCGGTCAGTGTCTCAATCGGCCAATCTCAAGCCAGTGGTTCTGATGTCTCCAAAGCAAACCGGACAATACCATGCCTTGTTTTGCGTAACTCTCTTCTTGTTTCCGTTCTTTGAAACCATACACGCACACATTTGTCACCCGGATACTGTCATTCATGTCACCAAAACCATTAACAGTAAACTACATGCCTCAATTTCACGATAGGTCCTTTTCCATTTGTAATCTCCACAGTCTGAATTCGCTGTTGCACAGCCCTCTACGAATGGAAAAAAAACCTTTCTGATAACTTGTTCCAACGGTATTTTTCGCTTTGTCGAGGAGACTTGTCGGCAGCCCAGATCACATATATGGCCGCTAAGATGCATTCTGACCCTGTCAGCTGCTTTGTCCGCCAGAAAGGGGTGACTATGCCTTGGGCTGGTGTTTCAAAACAGTGATGTGATCAACGATTTCAGCTGTACGTTCAGATAGTCCACGTTGCCTCCAGTCACTATCCACTTGAGCTTTTTGACTGGATTTTTGTGTGGTCCTTTTCAGTTCTATAGGTTGAACTACGGGTTGTATAATTGGACTAACAGGAGCGGTCGCGCGCAGGCATGAAATCTTGCCAACTCCGTACAATATTTTGGTGCTGTCGACGCAGATGTTGTTACCTGAAGAGATTATATAATCCGTAGTCGAGAATTTTTCCAAGCCAACTTATCGCACGAGAAAGAACAGACGTAAGCACCGGCCATAGCCAAAATCATGACATTATGTGTATCGTTCAGCTGTAGCACCCTTTCGGTGCCTAACTACCATGCCAGCAGAATGAAGCACGAGGGCTGGGATACTGCCAGGTTGACAAGCCTAGACAGGGGACGTCAAGAGACAGAGGTCAGGTTCGAACCACGGACCTTCCGATAAGTAAATTCGCCCTCTAACCACTGAGCCATCTCGCCCAATCATTGCATTAGTGAGTCACACATTACCAAAGGATGGAGTAAAGTTAGCCTCAGATCTATCCTTTGGGAAATCACCTTATTACTGCCTTCCCCATAACAATGTACTACTCAGCGTCTGTTTTTCATGGTCTGTTGAAGGTTGCATTTATTATCCTCAGATGCTGTATTAGAACGCTACGTGTCCTTGGTAACATACTTTCTACAGTTCTTGTGAAAACTCTGATGGATCAACACTCAGTAAGACCTGTTTAAGGCATCTTAACGTGGTCCTTCCTCATGAATCTTCTCATCTATGAAGCTCTCTTCTCAACTGCACGCGTACATTTTTAAATCAGGGCATCTGCCCATGAAAACTTCATGGTTCCATGTCTGGCTCCAGTTATCCCTTGTCAACTAGGATGTGAGTCCGTCTGAATTCCATTTATTACTTATCTATGAGCATGCGACCAAGTTCCAACTGGTGTGAGGATTGTGTTCTTCTACAACTTGGTTAGTGACGACAACTAAAGAAAACGTTTTGTCTTATCTGTCTAGGCTCCTGCAAGAGTTTTTTAAATGAGTGATAAAAATCCCTTTTCTATAGTTGTGTCTATATGTGAATTTATTCAAAACGAGTTTCTTTTAAAATGTTTTCACTCACGTTCGCTCACAACTGCAATGCATGTACGGTCCCATATTGGAATTTGTGAGGCCATATTTTGTCTCCCCTGAAGTAATTATCCATTTACACCTGTCATGAAAGCGACAGCACCGGTCGGTTTTCCAGTATACCCCAAGTGGTGCATTTGTGAGACTGTCAGGCGCTACAAATAGGAAACGACCATATGCGTCATAGCCAAATGAGACTTGTATGCAAAGTAACTGACTAGCCACTGAAGTTGGGCCGTCTGTGAGGGTTTACTGGGTAAATAAAACCTTGAATCGAGCCAATGTTCACAGTCCGTTGTTCGGAATGACTAAGGATAACCCTTGTCACCAAAAGGCTTACTTTTTTGACCACCTGGTCATCTGTTCTTCAGTCATTAGCACACAAATCAATACCAGTCTGGGAGTATCCGTGAGCTCAGTACTCATCATCAAACAAACACATCTGAATGGTTCAGAGTGATTTGTCAGTTTCGACAAAACGCCCTGACATCAACAGCCAGGACAATCAGTTGCTTTATATGTCTATGAGAGGTTCTTGAATGCTATCTTGGCCACAATCAAACACATTCAACGAGAAAGTGACGAAACAGGGGTAGACGACGATCACTTGCAGGTTACATTAACAAACAGCTGTACTCGAGAAGACGCTGTCGAAGTTGCGTGCGTTCGGTCGGAGGGCAGTTAATGGCTTGTCATTGTACTACCTGCTGTTGTCCTTTGCACCAACCAGTGCAAGCTCAGTGAAATTTTACTTCGGTAGTCTGCACACAAGTGTTTGTCGATTGTCACCCATCACTTCGTCATTCGCGTGTCAACTAATGCTTAAGTGAATGAGGCCTGAACGAAGCCCTGAGAATAAAAAAAACCTTTCCGACGCCTGAAAATGTTTTTTACCAACAAATATTTTCCTGATGTGTCCATCAAAGGAGTTTTAGCAATTGCCGTGTCCAAATTTGAGTGTAAAAGACAGCCTCATAGAGCACTAACCACAGAAGAGAAAGTGGGGAATATGACAGTTCTCCGACGTCAAACGTTCCACTGAAAGGCCGAAAAATCTTAAATGATTTTGCGTGAATAGACCTTAAAGAAGGCGGAAAAACGTCCTTTTCCAGAGTATCCCCATGGACTACACCCAGACCTTCTAGAATGTTGCAGAAGGAGCCTCCTAATTACGTCAAAACTTCACAGGTGAGGTTTACTTTATTTCACTTTGCCCTGCTGAGTTAAACTTTTAAGTTTATCCAGTCATCCTCAAGGGATATAAGTGCCTTGAACAAAAACATTTTTCGACGGAAAACAGTTTACAAACTCCGTTGGACCGGACTCGAAGCCGCGGTGGTTAGCTTACATGTGTATGATTTCCGGCAGCGTTTGCGTTAGCTCAGATAGCGAGAAGTTGCAGGTTGGAGTCCAATTCAAGGAACTTTGTCTTGTTTTGTATTGCGTATAGTTTGACCTCTACGTTTGCCAATACTTTGCTCCCCTCGACTAAATAACACAACAGGGGAAGCGGAATTGTTTGAAACTTGTGGCTTACAGACCGTTTTAGGTTCATCAGCAGGTGTTGTCTAACTGCGACATCATGGCCTCGTTTGCGAATAAATCTACTGTAGCCTGGAGACCTAAAACCGGGTAGCCGTTAAATGTATACCGTAATAGGCTGAAATATGCGTCCCCATTTTTCAGGAATTTGGTTTTTTGAGACTTCAGTCCTCATGGGGTAGGTTACATTCCTCTCCATCAATTCCCCACACGGTCAGCTGCTTACACGTGTCACCACAGTACATCAATTGCATGGTTCTTGCTCGCCTTCTAGATGAATGGGTGGAACAAGGTTGACAAAAAAACATCATGATCACAGTGACGAACATTAATGTTTTCGGGATCTCGTCATCAGGTCAGTACATATCTAATGGTTAAAAAAGGAGCGAAAAATGAAGTACGCAGCGAAGATTGGTTAGTGAAATGCAAAACGTGGAGACACGAACGACTGGTTGTCTACACCCCCACGTCGCATCCACTTGGATGCTGTGAGACCGTCTAGCGGTCCGTTAAGTGACTTGGCCAGTTGATCTGTGTCACACCAACAAGGCAGACTCAGCGTTCGTACGAAACGTTTTTGACAGCACAGTACCGGGCTTCGCCTGCCTCCGCTACAGTCAAGCCACGCCGTTGGATCGATACTGGCAGTCTATTGGGTACACGGTAAATGACATGAAACGAGTTATTCGGAGTGACTACGGGCCCGGTGTCAATTAAGTGGGACTGTCGAGTCTAATGGTATTCCGGCAAGGGAGGTGCTCACGTCAGTTTAAATCCTTCTTCATATTCTGCAGTTGTAGGTATTTCTTAAGGCACCGGCTGCCAACCTCAAACCACAGCTCATACCTGCAAATTTGTCATCATATCACCGTGGTCTTTCCTATGACTGACATGTGTGAGACGGTCAATAACTTCTGGTAGACGCTTCCTAAGAAAGTGTACCAACAATACAGGTGTTATTTAACGCCACCACAGCACGGAATGTCATGGTGGGCTCCTGAGTGACGTATTGGGGATTCGTTGTTGCAAAAACGCATACGTGATCATGTGGTTCGTCTTCAGTGTTTTGACCAATTTTGATAGGAAATGAGATACCGTGAGGAACCCCTGCAAAACGAAAATCGATTATACTGAATCCTATTGTGTGTGATACGGAAACATAAGAAAAACCTTCTTCTATAGTACCACTTTTTTCTTGCACAATCAATGCAAAGCAGTTGTAATTTTTGAGGCATTTTAAACGCTTACTGGGTCCACAGTGGTTGGTTCCTACAACCTGCATCGATTTGAACAGGGTTTCCGTAGATCGTTTCTGTCTCCGGAGTCCACGTTTTCCATACGTGACAGCGAGAAATTTCTTACAAGCCAGCTGTAACGAGTCTGCAGAATGTATGTCGACTTCATGTAGTGAAATGTCCGCGCTTGAGAAAGAGGTAACATGAAGACGCAGTGAGCTGAGTCATGGATTTGCTCAGAATCGAGTAACATAAGAAACGGCTGATTTGTTCAGGTGTCAAGATGTCATCCGTGATTGATATAAACAACTGCAGCGCAGAACGTTTATCAGTATAAAAGGTGACAAAATTTCTACTGTTCCAACTCCTAGAATTCAGGGAGCCTTGATATAAAGAGGAAGCTGAAATGAATGTGTCCGCAGGCGGCCTGCTTGCTGCTGATTACGCGGAAGAATATCAGTATGCTGTTAACTAGGACGGATTCCATTGAATATCCGGTTATAGCAAATCGGTGTAAGTGTTTTTCGCGAATTTCAAGTAGAACACAACGTCAACGGAAACTCTGGGACTATGCCTACCCGATGATGAGATCGAAACTAATCGTGAGCTTTTGAAGAGCTTTCAGTAACCCTACGTGCGAATTCCTTCAAGAGCAAAATTCCACTGCAGTACATCGAATATCGTACTGACTGAAAGATGAGGCAGCCTTTGTGTATCGTGTGTGTATCGTCTTCATTTGGCGATGGTCATAAAAAAAGACTCAGCTGAGATTCAAGCGAGTCTCTAGTTAAAACCGAATTAGTGTGCAAATGATCCTGAAAACTTTTGAAATTGGGAATAACCTGACCGAAAAAAGAAGGCTTACGTTTTTACAGGCAGCGAATCTATTCCGGGCACGCAGGCTTCCCCAATATTCTCCGGGTTAATCACGCAATCTCTTAACAGGCGATCTTGATCTACATAGATTCTTAGAGACAATGTAGAATTGCCAAGAGAGGATGAGTCTATCAAATCCAACTGTATCCAACTATCGTTGCCCGTCGTTCGATTTTCCCCATCGATTGTAGCATTCGGAAGCAATGACCAAAGCGCCAATTGTAATCTCTCGGTCAGATTATGTTTCACCAAAACGTGAACCTCCCAGGTTCGATTGTCCAGAATCTAATGTTGGTTGAACAACGGTTGTATGCAGTCACAAATGCGAGTCGGCTATTTCAGTTTAACACGAAACATGATACAGTACTTGCCCGAGATACAAGTATGAAATCACAACAAAGGACACACTTGAATTTCGGGCTGGATAGAATCATGATTGACCAACAACAGGCGGCAAATGTGGGAGAGGAATGTTACCATAAATTTAAATCTCACATAAACTTTTCCAAATGTTTTCCATCATTTGGACGGCAAGCTGACTGATGAAAGATTAGAATTTAACAATGACCTTGATCAGACAAAATTCAAGGCAAGCATTGAGTATTGGTTGGTGAGCAAAGCGGAATTAGTACTGCTGGGGGGGGTGTAGAAATCAATTTGAGGAAGCGGGATGGCGAGACAACATTTTTCTCGTCAAGCCTGGAAGACTAAACTAGGAACCAGCGAGACCAACACAGAAGGTTACATGTAATAACAAATTCCATTGTATGGTGTATCACTCAAATCAGTGAGATGACTAAACGGGGACCTAAATTTATCCAGATAAATTCTAATTTGAAAATGTTCCAGAATTTGAGCAAGTCTTTATGATTCGTGTCAGTACTGCAACACGTTAACTAGACACGGATTCATCTTTGGATTTTTATTTGAGGACAGTCTGAAATTTCAAGCGGGGGTTTTGACAAGCTTGACGATACACGTTATAGGCAGTTTACAAGACTGATTAACATGAAATCTGTGGAGAACTGGCATTCTACAGGTCAAATGAGAGAGGTATTTGATAACTTGGTATGTTGTCAACCAGGCACTCTAATTGGTTGTTTGAAAACAGTTTGGTAACTAAACACCATGGCCCCACCAGTGTTGCAGAAGTGACAGAAAACACAGAAAAAAACGACAGAAAACCAATGAGAGGGTCTAAAATTCGGAACTGTTTTGTTTGTTTGTATTTTTGTGGCACCTACGAATATTCTCAAGCGGTTTTCAGCAAACTACACGCACGATTTAAAATGTATTTTTGTGTGAAAATCTTCAATTGAACAATCTCCATCCACATATGAACCTTAAGATTAATATCTGCTTTGATTAGATGTTGACTATAAAATTGGCGACAGGTATACTTACGTTATCTGGCGCAGAAACCACTGATTCTATGCGAATAAGCCATAGTACAAGGTGGAGTGACAGAAACATCTGAACTTAGTCGCTGGTTTGAAACTTTCTAGGACTTTTATACTTAACTTAAAAAGTTCATTTAAAAAGTTTAGTGCATTTAAAAAAGTTCACGGAATCTTACAAGGTCACAAACTGTCTGAGTGTGATCAACACTTTTGTTCATGCAGACCAGTTTCAGACAGGTGCACGTGGTCGCGAAATTATCACCTTCAAAACATTCTCAGGCATAGCGAAATACACTCATTTGCAAACAAATCTGGTTTTGTGAGAGACCCACCTGGAACCCAGGCATAGATACTTTTTTCTTGAGAATTTGGACTGTCTAGTTTCGTGCCGTCTGTCACTGAAGAGCATAGCTTTATACTCCAGTCAAATATCAGTTATTTTCCCTATATAATAAATCCCAAAACCGTCTATGCTATTTCATCCTCGACTATTGAACTAAAGGAGCCTAAAATGTATTACTCATTGTCTTCTACACCAATAGACATCTTCACTGTCGATCCAGGTGAACTCTGACGTAGCCGCTGTGCTCCACGTGCAGCCAGTGAACCTCATAGACAAAGGACTCGTTTGAACCTTAAGGTAACATCATCTAAGTTTGTATTCACTTGCTGACTGACGCCCATTTAGTTAGCACACTATACCGCTTGCCTGTTGACATCACTCTATGTATTGGCCATGTGAGAACTGCACCGTAATTCGCCTTGGCCTAAGTGGATGATGCATAAGGTTCCAAATTTTTCTGGATTATCGAACTGTACATATAACAATAAAATATGGTAAAACACTAAGAGGAAACTGATGCTGAGCAAACCTCGGAACCGTTTAAATGTCCGGTTCTTTACCCTAAGCTGAGAAACCTAATAACTTGCAGTATGCATGCAGAACACTGCTGAAGAATTAAACTACTAAAATTCGCCTACCAGTTTGAGTTTTTAAGAAAGCCAAATTGATCGGCAAAGACGGTAAGCGAGAGGTATGTGATCTGAGTCCTTTCTCAATCCAGTCTTTTTCTGTCCATTTCGAAATCAGGTAAACGTAATAAAACAGCTGAACTTAATGGTGTATGAACAGGGTGACATTCGAAAGGAGCATCCATAACGCACTTGTATGGACAACTGTTGTGCGCGTGTACTCAGGTTCATCGGCGCGGCAGTAGCCACAAAAGTTAATCTGACTACCGATGCAAGTTTATCATCAAGAATTGCGCAAATTCGTAGGAGACATCACGTTTAGAGACGTCAAGAGTCACATCCAATGGTTTCTGCTTTTAGGAAGCTTATGGCCGATCCCAGATTTCACGCGATCATTGTCATTTAGTTGGATTCATTGTAGCCTTTTGAATGAAAAAACATCAGACGCCTACCACAGCAAAATGCTCACTGTATCAGATCGTTTTGTTCGCAAGGCCATGGGAGAAAGCTAGAAGACTGAAACCAGTGTTTTTCCTTCAGGTGGGCGGTGATCTCACGCCCTTATGGCGAAATATGCGGTAATATAATTTGGCTTTCCGGAGTTTATACAGTAACAGCCATGGAAATTCACGTTGCACATGGTAAAAGGTTTATCAACCAGATATCAACAACGATCCACGGAGGATTTGGTTTTCCTACCTTACTTTCCGGCGTCTTGCCAACAAAGCACTTTATTTGCCGATAATCGATAAGTTTGACCGCTGACCCGACGCAAGTTAGCCCGTTGCGCCCCCACTAGCGACTGAATGAGATTCCTAGTGATACAACTTAGGCTTTTGGAAACGGTTTCAGTATTCTGCGACCTCCCATTGCAAGAATTCCGTTTCCTCTTATACAGTTGTCTGCGTACCAGCTTAACGGTGTATGCTACTGTGGAAACTTGTGAGTAGTGTCTGGTCAGGTATCAAAGAGCAATCCCCGCATCTGATGGAAAGTTGGTACGGAAACTAGGGAACCGAAGCTCATTTCATCATTGTTCAGTAGTCGAAGAACGTCCAAGAACGTTACGTGAGACGCTTGAAAATATTCACTTTTCGAATACTTTTCGTAAATGAGACTTTTAATTTCGTGTCCAATAGCTTGCAGCCTCTTAGTTCGTATTGGTGAAGGACCAACTCCTTACTGAAGGGCGTTCTTCATTACACAAACTGCCACGGAGTCCTTCCATTATCTATCTCACAACTATGTCCTTCAAACTTTGGATGTCTATAAAGGCTGTCCGCCCCATCGAGTCCAGCCTACGTAAGACCTCCAAATGAGGTTTTTTGTTCTTTAAGTGACTCCAGTCTTTGCTGAAAAGCTGAGAAACACTGCACAGCTATTTCATCCTTGTTGGGCATTTTCGGCAGTAAGCATCTCACGAAATTCAGAAATTTTCGAACCCGCGACACTCTGGCCAGTAGTTCAGCACCTAACCGTCCTGCCAGGAGCGTCTAAATAGAAGTGTGATTAACTTGTAGCGGAGATCACGCGTCACAAACACTCAAACCACGTGACAATTCCTGTCCCACCTGCAACCTTAGCCGACAACATGTACACTACAATTTCCCATCCATTCTTGTTTACGCGGCTAACACCTGCGTCACGCGCCAGGCTTACGGAATTCAACCACATCAGGTCAAGTCGTATTCATGTTCGTGCAATTATCAAACACGAATGGACACCCCTCTCTTCACACTGCACACAATAAATAGGCATGCAACTCGGCCCAAAAACACACTCGCGCACACAGGACAGGAAGTCAAACGAGTTCCACAAGTCTCCACGGCTAACTACGGAGCACGTGTAGCAGCTATACGGCACAGAAGACACGTCCCGCATCCGGAACTTCACTCAGGAACTCTCAACAGCTGTCCTCAAACGATAAGTCACTTTTTGGCTTATTCCGCTTTTCGCATTGTATTTGTATTCACAAGGTGCACGTAACCACTGTAATCATCATCATTCTGGTTAAACAGACATTTATTAGTGCTTGTCACCTTTTGTTAATCAATTTAATTACGTTACAACCAGAGCACTAACAAACTCGCACTTAGATAGAATGAGATGATTCCCAATAAGGATCGAACCGTTGGACAGTGCTTCTCGGCTTTTCAGTACAGATTGGCTCCACTTGTAGGAAGAAATATCGACAGAGAATAACCGAATCTCCTCACACTACCAACACAACATCTGCTTCAAAGATTGCACTTGAAAGCTACTCAAGGATTCAGCGCTGTGCCAGCAAATAATCGATGCTCCAAAGTCATACCGCAATGGGTTGGCATCCGTTTCTGAATCTAGATGACAACCGAACGTGCCAAGAATTCTCTCTCAGGGTGGAAAGTGGTCAGTTTGACTTCACTTGCATACGGAGCCATCTGAAGACCCCTCAGTTGATGGAACATGAACCGAAGTGGATAGCATGATCAGCTGACGGTTCATGATTCTGAAATCAGGTGGAGATAACCAAGAACCTGTCACTTCATAGAGCACGGTACTTTAACGTGCTATGGAAGTTGCCGGAAAATGGGGAAAATCAAATTTTGCAGGGGACGTTTCACATTGCCAAACAATCGGTGGATTTTTGAGCAAGTTCTTACACCGCTTTTCTTGTGTTTGTTGAAGAAAAGCGAACACCGAAATTCGAGAACGACTCATCGGTACTTCTGAATACTGGTAGCTCGGTGGATGTCAGGTGATAAAATTTTATCAAAAGGTACTTTATTCGTCGAAAACCACATCAAGACCGAATGGTCTAAACATGCTCGTTCAAGATACTCTTCTAACGAGAAGGATGATTGACAGGTCAGCTGCTTACTGCGACTAGCCAATTAGACAACCACAATGTACCGATCGATACTGACGAATGCGTGGCGTGCAATTTCCGTTCGTTGGTTCTCCTATCCAACTGGATATCGGATCCCACTACTCACTAGAAATTTGATTGTCTTGTTCTGCTCCCATAAATTTCTGTGAACTAAACTGCAATACGGAACCACTCTTTGATGCGCACCGTCAGTAGGGTTCCCGGACTGGAATTTGTTTGATTTCTGCCTATTTTCATGCTATTCTTTAACTGAATGTGCAACCGAAAAGCAACGTCAAGTTTCATTTGGCACGGTATTCGAAATGTCACGGTATTATTTTCTTGAGGGTTACCGAAAAATTTTTTCTTTAGGCAACGACGGTTTCCGCTCTTTTTGGAGCTCACCATGTAGGCGCAGTTCCCGAGTTTCCGTCAACATTATGTTCTACTTGAACCCCAGTTATACAAAATCCGCAAAATTAAACCAATCTGGTTTTCACGGGAGACTCAACTGAATCCCAACTGAATCCCTTGTTTATGGCATTACTCAACTGAATGCGCTGTACCTAGGCCGTCTGTTGTTTCAGTGAGTGGGATATTCCAGATGTCACAGTATTAGTTTTTTTTTAAGGAAAGTACTCCCAAGGTTACTGAATACTCTTCAACAACCTACGAATTGACTCTCTGATCAGATTCCCGAATACCGATAATGAGCATTCGAAGAGTTCTCAGCAACCTTCGGATAAGTTTCCTTCAAGACGAACACAATCAGCCACTTCTCTAACATGCTAAAAAAACCAACATGATCCGTTTCAATGATGGCAGATTTTATCGAACTTGCTTGGTGTATTCTCTAATGCCCTTGTACGACAACTTCTAAGCGGATTTTCCACTCCAACCTCTTGGAATGAAACCCTGGAACAGTTGCACGCATTTCACCGTAAGGACAGCCGAAAGCAACATTCACTTGGTTAGTTCACGATTCATGCCAACTTAACAGTACTATGAGAATATATATAATCTAGGATGCAGTAGATTCATGATATGATCTTTCCATATTTATGCAGGTAATTTGCATTCTGCCATGTCAGTGGTAAACAACATCTAGTCTTAGTTTGACATTAAAAAACCGCCTAGTCACCCTCAGACAAAGTTGGCCTCCCTTCTTAAACTTTCACGTATTCCCTCTTCTACCCTACCCCACCCCAATTTGAATACTTTCTCCTCAGTTCCCAGCACTAGGACTGAGCGCTTTGCTCGCCGTGCATCGCAGTCAACTGAAACTTCCGTACGTCCGATTTCAGTCACAACCCTAAACACTTCGAAGTCTGTTTTCAAACCCCGAAGGCCTGTCTACTTAGCCACCTTTAATGTTTGCACACTGAAGCAAGCAGGTCAACAGGTGGCTCTTGCTCGTACGCTGGATTCCTTCTGCATTGATGTCTGTTGTCTGTCAGAAAAAAGGACACAGGATGCAAGTACTGTGATCGAACTGATTGCCTCCTCGCTCTCTTCCAGGTTCCGGCTGCGCACCTCTGGTGATGCAGAGGCCGCTGCAGCTGGATATGCTGGGGTGGGTATTGTATTGAGCGACCGAGCGGAAGCGGCTCTGCTTGAGTGGATACCCGTTAATAGTCGCCTCTGTGCGGTTCGTTTGGCAACAACTGTGAGAGAATCTAGAGGAAGTGAGATCCATCGCACCTTGTTTATTGTGTCTGCTTACGCCCCAACTGACTGTAGCTCTGAATCTGCCAAGGACAGTTTCTATGACGCTCTAGGTGCCCTTCTACAGC
>SJOL01003902.1:68336-88882 GCA_004794785.1 Opisthorchis felineus | reverse complement strand
TTTTTTGAAGTGGACGATTTTCTCCCATGGTTGGCCTACGTCTGTGAATAGTTTCATTGGTCTGGAGAACATTGGAACACTTTCAAAAGCTACTTTGGTCCCTCGGCTTCTTATACGGAATGGGGCTGGCAACAAATAGAATTGATTGATTAAAATGCCTAACTTTAAAGTTTCGTAGTTTATCATTTCTATAAAAGGCAACAAAAGTAGGTATTCGGCTCTCTAGATGATACCAAAAGACTAAATTTAAACTTTCCAAGAGTGACATTGGTCTGTCTCGCGTAATCATTTTGCCGACCGGTATTTTCAGACTAGCAAACGGAATTCAAAGAAGAACGTCAAAACATGAGTTCATAACGTCATTACAACGGTACACAGATAGACCCTCCTCAAATTCCCCGATATTACGTGTGTGCGGCGAGTCCTAATACATTTAGGTCAGTCTTGAGTATAGTAGCGAGTGCCATAGAGATAGGCATAAGAAAACAGAAAGATAATCAAAGGTAACCATAAGTTGTTAGGGTCCGGATAACCGAGTGGTTAACATCGTTTGGACGACCTGGATAAGAAGACCCTGCATGGGCACCTGCTATTTGGCTGCCAGCTTTCGTAAACAGCCACACGTCTTAAGGACACATCACGTGATTAACTTGTTCTAGAACTAAAAGACCGTCATTTTGGTGGAAAATTTCAATGTAACACACTGACCGGATAATCAGAGCATAATTCGATCACCGTACTGGAAGTTATCTTGAAGAAGAGTGCGGCCGCCGATCTTTCATGTAGCTCTGGGGGGAAGCTTCGATTCAGAACTGAACTCTGAAAGATCCGTCTGGAAGTACATGTCCCCATTTGATGTTCATGGCTAACCCTGACTTGTCTGATGCGTCCCCAAAATTGATCCGGCACCCGACTGTAAAGTTTACATGCAATGCTCTACGAGAATAATTCAAATAGGTTGCCGTTGGTTGAGCATCTCATTTTACGCTAGTAAATTTGACAGATAGAGCCTAGATTCTATGTCTTTTATTCACAGTTCCATATCTACAAATGAAGTGGTTACGTGTGCACTACCCTGCTTGCATGCCTTGTATGTTACATGGAATGAATTGCTTGATGACTAGCTAAGTCGCCTGTCGTCCCCTGGATTCCGTTTATCCCCTGACTGAACACCCGTCGATTTCCACTCCCATGAAAGACAACCCTCGTCCAAACTGCGTCTAGTGCAATTGAGTGGCTATTATTGCGGCTACAGGATTCTGGGATGCTGTTCATCCCGAAGGGGGATAGAAGCACCTGGCATATGCTGCACGTGTGCAATTCTTATATCAAATACCGGTTACCGTGGGATCAACCCAAGGCAGCTGTTCAGGCCCAAGCAAGAGATGGTTCAATGGCAACAACAGTTGACGTACTGCAGAAATCAAAGCTAGTCCAGCGAGTTCGTGACGTCCAGAGTGAAGTACCTGCTAACCAAGGCCATCTTTCTAAAACGCTGCTTTGAATAAGCTGGAGGCTAACTGCATAGAGTAGCTAGGGGACTCAGGCGCGAAAATTCGGGCAGTTCGGAGATTGCCTGACAGGCAAGAAGCTGATCGAGTAGCTCTATTCTATAGCATTAGAAAGATCTGGAATCTAAAACTTTACAGCCGGGACCACTTGGATATCTGGTGGCTACTCCGTTGAAATCCACGGTGACAGGTGTCCTGTAGAGCTCAGAGTCTGTGACACATTGGCAGCGATGTTTTCCTTTTGCGTCACTGTTAAAAATGACCATTCACTCAGTGACATCGAATGTAAATATATTCAGCTCTAAATTGAGTTTACAATTCTGTGAACCTCTGTGAAGTTTTGGATTTCAGTAAAAACATCATGCGACAGCAAGAGCCTAGTTCGTCGGATATGGTTACCCACATTGTCTTCCCATTCACATCGGTCCGACAACCTGAGTTAAACAAAGTTCGAACTCAGACGTGCACTGATAAAGAGGTCAACTAAAAGCGAAACTCAAATTCAATGCTTCCTCGCCCTGATGAAAGCAACCCTCATAAGGACTGAAGGAGACCGTTTTTAACCAAAATAATGTAAACGCATATTCAGACAACCCTGATGATAGCATTTTCGTCGAAATATGTTGACTATCCTCCTAAACATTAATCCATTTAGTTTCCCATACTCGCCCCTCAAGAATAAATCGTTTTTATCTCGTCTGACTTGATAGAAAATTGTATTTTTAAAACGTTTTGTTGTGTTACAACCTAATTTCCGATATCGGTGAACATGATGCCCCGTGAAAGAGTAGCGTGACAGTGACTTTCTAAAATCATTTGATCATTTTTCTGACCATGTCATCTTATTTGTGAAAGGTACGCGTGCTTTCTTGTCAGGCCGTGCTAAATTTACTCACCGCCACACACCACCCGTGTCCCTTCTGGTCCTGGAGTAGTTGTCCCAATAAATGAATGAATGCCCAACAGGATCTTACTGGTTATCCCAATGTCGCCGGTACCAAATGGATCATCTGTCGTTTGTCGAGAAGTCAATGCAATGGCAGATTGCTAGATTTCTTCATTCCGAGTAACTATTAGCAATCAACTTCGAGGCCTGAAAAAGCGTCTTCTTCTGGCATGAAAGACTTGCTCAGTTCCAGTCGGGATCCAGGGTGTTAGATAGGCACGTCGACTCCCTGCTGTTTCTTGGTCGTAGCTTTATCGATAATTCAGAGATGAATCTTTAGTCCCATCCAGAATTAATTCGTTTGGTTATTGATTCCAGCTAGATTTTTAATCGATTTGTCTTGAAGACACTGGGATTTTGGATGACTGCAATCAGGTTGTTCTAACTGCAACCATGAGCCAATGTGCATGAAAGTTGCTTTCAAATCCCTTCAAGACGATTATTTTGTCACCATTTTTTTAAATGAAATAATGAGTTTCACCATTGTTTTTAATTCTGATTACTCATGCCATATGGTATAAACCTTAAATTTGATTTTGTTTTTCTAAGCGTTTTGCCGCGAATTCTCCTAGGTTTCTTCCATTTTTGTTCTTTGCATTCTCAACACGTGTCTGACTGGTACAGAATGTCCATCTGACCTCGCTAGAAAGAAAACATCTCCGACAAGTCGATCTTGGCTCAACTTCTTTACGACAATCTATGTCCCTCTGAAACATGATCACTTCACAACTACACTCATTTGCGAATCGAACTGTTTTTCATGACAGACCCAATTGAATCTCTCGTTTATGATATTCTACGTCTACCCGATGAGCCCCAAGAAGGGCGGAACCGTCGTGGGCTGTCGAAAAGTTTTCAGCAAACTTGTGAGTAGTTTCCTTTATGATCACTTCATCTTTTGGAGAGTTATCATATTAGCTTCATCCATCTTGATGCTAGAATACTCATCAGCAGGTTTTTCAGGGTACCCGGTCTTCCTTGGCGAGCAAATGGAAGGTGTGTCATCAGTACGAAGTGTATTCTCACATGGACATTCCTCCACACATTTAGAGCACTTCAATCAAGATGCTGGACGTGCTGGTACAGTAAGTTGTTTTGTTAAAAATGTTGTGGAATATAGGTAGCTCGAGTGCACTGCTTGGTTGTTGGTCTATTCGCCGACCTCGGCAGTTGGACTGCAAACATTTCATCACCAATCGAGTTGTCATCGTCAGTGTGGGGTCCCGTGGGCCACTGGCCTCTCAAACTCCATTGGTGATGACACGTTTGCGATCCATCTGCCAGGCAAGGAGCCCAACAACCAAACATTTCTTTGTTCTGTTTGTCACAAAACAAGGATTGATGAATCCAAATTTTTCTCCATTGCGATTTACTCCGATGCACGGTTATATAGCAATTTTTGCTCACGATGATAAAGCAGTGAACGTCTCAGAGGAAATTGTATCGATCACATGGGCTGAAAATGCACTCATTTATGAGTTAAACCTGTTTGTCATCAATGCCGGATGACAAATGCACAGGTGGCTTTTGTAGATTACGTCGCGTGCAGAAAGTTGCGATGAAACAGTTCTCAAACTTGACTGTTGCATCTCGCCAGTATCAAGAGAAAACAGTATGCCATCAGTTGCTATTAAGAACCATAGAGCCCCTGTCACAAGGGGCCAAACATCTCTGATCTACTGCTGCGCAAGCAAGAATCTACCTGGACAGCTTTAGTCTGACAAACATAAATCTGAGGAGCAGCGAACTGGACAGCTACAGTTCAGCGTCAATTCATTAATTTGGCTATGAGCCGTAGAACCCGGATATCCTGCATTTGGGCCTGACTCAGTTCAAAAAATATCGTCTACTAAATATTTTCTCCGTCCTATAAGTACCATTTAAGCTACTAAGATTGTGGTTCCTGTCCCCACTGTGTCTAACAAGCTGTTGATAAGCTTAGAAACCTGACTGATTTTAAATACCTGCAAGACGTCAGGTGGAAATAATCCGGCGGTTCAACCAACCCCGGTGCAGAACTGTAATGAAGAGCATCTTGTTCGAGACTGAGACATGCGGGTCTGTGGAAAATTAGGGAATGTAACATGAAGAAGTGATATCTTTGTGCCACGCGTCCTTTTATCACTTTTACGACTCGTTGAAGCCATAGCGGGAATCTTAGGATCATTGCAATCTAGTGAGATCGAAGGTATGAACGAGAACCAGCTACAACGTAACTGCCGACTGTTTTGAAACGTTCGAACACAAAAGTAAGACTTGTATAAAAGGTATCAAAAAGGTGGGGTCCAGTTGCATCATCCTGGTGTAAGCAATCCGTGGATCGGAAGTGTTTCCCTCCTCATTTTTAACATGGACATTCTTTGTACGTAATACACTACTCATAGGTTGCTGAAAACCCTTTGACAACCCACAACCGGTTGCGCCATCAGGTAGACACAGTCTCCGAGTTTCCGTCAAATTTATGTTTTACTTGGATCTCAATTGCACGAACTTTGACTTATGCACTCATCTGCATACCCATTCGGTCTTGACTGGAAGCTCACCTGGAACCTAGCCGAATATCTCGTTTGTGCTGTTCTTCTCGTATAACGCGCCAACTGGTAGTGCGGATTGGTGCAGTACATTCTGCTGAACACGTACATTAGTTGGGTTCCAGGTGAGACTGCCATCAGAACCAAATTGATATGCTGGTGACTTTTTTGGTTTTATAAGTAGTGCGTTGTCTCCTGAAAATACAGTGTAACATCGCGAATATCCTACCAACGAAACATAGGGTGGCCTTCATGCAGCCCCTTCGGTTAAAGAACATCGTAAAGGACAGATTCGGTAGGGATTCAGCAAAATTGGTTTGTAAATGAGCGTACTTCGCGAACTGCGCGAAAGTTTGGTTCAAGAGAACAAAAGTTCGATGGAAACTCGTGACCTGCGCCTACTCGATGAATCCTAGGAAGGGTGAAGCTGACTGTGGGCTATTGAAGGGTTTTCAACAACCTTGTGAGTGGTTTCATTTGATAAAACATAATGTAATATCCCGGTTATCGTACCAACTGAAAAATGAGGTAGTCTTTTTGCAAGAAATTCAATTTCAGGGTATCACAGTGGAGTTATGCCGTTGATTCTCCTGTCACCACTAATTTAATTTGTAAATGGGTGTATTTCGCCATGTGAATCATATTTACCAGTGGACAGATATTTGATGAAATTTCCTTCGGGTTGCTCCACGTCCAAACTGTTTTATTTAAACTTCGGCAACGCTATTCCTATGCTCTAAAATGTGTCGAAATTCTACTTTAAGAATTGGTAGTTTTGTGTGTCTCCTTCCAAAGAGCTGGCTGCTCTTCGGTCCTTTCGCCAAGGTCCTCTTGTAAACTCGAGTCATCAAAACTCTCTTCGAATTGCGGTGGAACACCGGAGAGCACTCTAGTTCCGTCTTCAGTAAGCATTATGTCGTGTATCCTAACATCGCTCAGAGAATCTCTGGGAAGGGGGAGATCAGCAGCCTCTCTTTCGTAATTTTTGTCAGGCCCTGTATGCTACCAGCATGTGGTCCAAGTATCAATTTTACCTACGATCCCTACAATGTAGTACTTCCACGTGTGGCCCTGTATATCAATAAACAACAACGGACCGCCCAATTACGATGCGTCCTCGGGCCAGGGAGGTACTGACTCGTGAAGAAACTTGTTCGATAAAATTGCTAAGCTGAGCGAACAATTCAGCCATCAAACCCGACTCGTTAGGTGGTGGGCTCTTATTATATTCCCTCAAATTACTCCCTCTTGGTAGGTTTTCGTACCGTTTTACCAGTTGTGACTAAAATTTGTTCACTGTGTGAGCCTATAAGGCCATTCTTTACTTGACGTATGAACACATATTCATGAGGTAAACAACTGGCAAATCGAACAACAGTACAATGAGCTAGATTGTGGAATGTTAGAAGTTCGCCTGTATCTCACCAGCCGCATTCTAAATACACTCAGGCTTTCTTTTCCTAAGTTAATCTACATATCGAACAATCAGGTTGAGTTCTGCACCCTAAACGCTAGCTGATCGTGCGCGCATAAGCTTGGCCAATGAATATTAGTCACCACAGCCTCGCTGACTCTGGTTAGGGTTGCGGACCATGACTGTGAGTGATGTTTTGCAATCAGTCCAATCACCGACACCCTGTATATGTCTTGCGATCGATGAGACCGGTTTTCGGTATTGGTTCTGAACTCCGATCGATCAGTCAGCTGACTCATCAGCTTAGACACGTGTCTCGGGGCTCCGGTATGACTTTCACCGAGACCGAAGATGACTTTATATACGAAGACTGAGTTAAAGATACTGGGTAGGTTATGCCTTCTCTTCAAGTTCACTTGCCTCGTAGGAATTAACGGTGGGTTAGATGAGTGCGACTAAAAGTGGCATGTTGTTTGTGCCTAATATCTGTGGCCAAACGGTTACCTTTAAAATGCGGCCTTATGAGGACATCTCCCCCCTCGTCTTGATTGCGGTTTGTTGGAGATGTTCATAAATTTTGATGAATTGGATAAAAATCCTTTGGTTTAAATCATCCCCTTCTCATTTCAGAAATAAATGCACATATTCGTCTGACTACTCAAACAAACTACTGGAGTAAAACTGAAAAATTGTAGATATTACTCAATCCATATGGGGTTACGTTGCAATGAACCTTTTATTAATGCCCTCTGGGTACTTGATGGTAGATTTATCTAAAACCTCGAACACAATCTGATTAATTTTGTGAAGGGACCTGAATCTTCAAATAAGTAATCGGTTGATGCATACGATGTTTGGCAAATGTTCGTAGCAATTTCCTGTGGGAGTAGTTTCCCGGGCAATGTTAACAATTAGCTGAAATAGAATACATAGTAATAATAATCGTTTCGTTGTAACAACCCTCTTGCCTAGCTGCCATGCTACCCGAAGGAAGCTGAGATGCTGTCATGCTGCCCAAGCCTAGGCAGGAGAAGTCGACAAATCGTGATTGGGCTCGAACCAGGGACCTTCCGGCCAGTAAGTTGGCGCCCAACCACAGACTTATCCGGAGCTCTGCCTAATACAGTCCGCTGATGAACTTTCTAGAGGAACAGTAGCTATTTCAACTGACTCTGGGTAAAGCATTTGGTGTAGTCAACACGCTGGTGAACAGGAAGGTTTATTTTGTGAATTTGTGGACTACGTGAGATGCCAGGGTTGGGTTCGAACCATGAACTTTCGGTCAGTATGTTGGCCCCTTAACCATTGAGCTATTTTGAGCTATCTGCCAAGCTATCACAAACAGCAAACATTTATCAAAATCAATAGGACAGCACGATGACTTACATGATGGTGGCAAAACAACGTCAATCGATTAGACTAAATTCCGGTCAAACTAAAGCACATTTAAAAATTACATCCTCGGAGCTGGACAACGTGTACGTTCGTCTCTTTCTGTGTACAGCACATTTACTCGAAGCATTTTGGCTGGGCAGGAAGAATGTCGACGGATCCACGTACAGCTAGGACTAAACAAGCGGATGGAATCTCTTGTCTGTTATTTATGCCCATTTTACCTCATGATCACTGTCATTGGGATAGCCGGAGAACAGATGGGAGAACTTGTTCGGATTCGCTTCCTCCCCCCACCCATGAGTTGAATGGATTCACTATTTAAGCTGGTGAATTTCAAAGGACCTATCCTTCAATTTGCATGTTTGAAGCATCTCCGGACTATTAATTTTCCACTGTGTCGAAGAGCAGATGTCATGTATGCAAGTCATCAAGTGTTTCATGGGGCACACCAGATTTGATTGCTTGTGATGTTTGTGATACCTAAGCCACTTAAACTGCTAAAAAAACTACGGCATTAGAACACCTGAGGAAAAACATTAGCCCAAGAATGTGCAGCGGTTTTGAAACGAACGGATGGAAACACAGTCTGTTAGTCAGCTAGACAAATACCCGAATGGCCAGATAATAATGCCGTGGTCACTCTCTATCGTTTTTCCTAATTCTTCCATGTGGTTTCTGGTATGAATTGGGACACGGCTAAGGAAACTAATCTATGCCTTCAGGTTAGTAGTTGGCAAATCAACACAGAGAAGAGAGTCAACTAATTTTCTTGGTTGTTTTAATGACATTTATGTCAACAAAACTTGAGTAAGTCAGTGATATTTATACAGATACTGTTTTGTTGAACTGCTTTAAGTCATCGCCGACCTCGTTTTTTTAACTTTGGCAATCCCCACAGCCATGAGTAGGCGGGACGTGTTTTGCCTCGTTTTTCATTCTTTCTGTCACGGAAGTAGAAACATCGCGGACTGTACATCGAAAAGTAGACGAATCCAACCATTTTGGCGGTACTGGTTGCTGCGTTTACCAGACATCGGTAGAACCTGAAATTTAAAATGGACGGATAATCTGTTTTGACAAACGACACACCCTGTCGCCTGTGGAACAAGACATTTCACTTCGAGCAACAGAGTGAGTATACGAAGAGTAAAGATTGCGCCAGTAACCAACTCGCATGTGTTTTTCTCTTTCCACATCTTTAATTCCGAAACGATATGCGTTTCGTTCATCCGGATACGGGCCGCAGTTAACTCAAAGGCATCAGTGTGGGGTTCAAACTTGGGTCGCCAAAATGGCTGTGCAGGGTCGTATCACCACCCGAGCTCGTGGTTATGATCCTCCAAGCATAAGACTTTCTGGAATCTGCGGCGCACAAAACAGCCTTAGGGTGATACTCCTGCCCTTCCGCTTCCCAACCACAAATGTGATACGATGGTGACCGAATGTGGTGTTATGCTGTATCCCACTCACGTTTCGCCAACCTGGTTCGCCCATCAACGTACACTAATAAAGAACCAGTGTGCTCAATTCCCATGATACTGAAACGTTTGCAACTAGCACTCTGAAATTCAACTGTCATTTTGTTGTATCTTACAAGGGTCACATAGTCTTCTCATTGATCAGTCTGTGATCAATATCTTGAAATAATTTGGCTACTCAAAATGCTCATTACTGCGTAACCATGACAGCCTCCGGAATCTTCTATACTAGCGAGCGAGGTCGACTAACTTAGAATTCCGTACCGACCCCATTCTACCCGGTATAAGTACGATTCTAACAAAAATCAATCAGGTCAGTCTACAGGACATTGGCCCATTTCCTAGCAAACGCCTTTGATACTGCGGAATCTTATGCGGTGACGAAATGGCTGCAGTAACATAAACCAAGGAAATTCAGGCAGCAGCTGGTCACGTGAACACACGATGATGATCAGCTTACGGCTACATCGGATACATTCCGCAGAACAACGCAAAATGCACCTTGTAAAGACGAATAACTGCGAAATAAATGTTTCGTAGAAAATTAAGTACTCGCCTTCTCTCACAACTGCAATGCATCAACGGTCCAATGTGTAGATTTGTTATACCATACTTGTATTCTCCCGGCCCGACCACCCATTTACATCTATCGTGTTGATAGCAGCATTGATCGGTTTCCCACTCAGGACCGAGGGGTGCATCTTGGCCACTTTCTGGAGCTACGTGCAACAAGTGAGAAAAATTTGTCTTGGGTTCCAACCATACGGTAATTTTACAGAAGGATCATTCCACTTAAGAAGGAACATTGTGCGAGTTTTCTATAAATGCTGATATTTTTCACTATACAGTCTGCTAATCCAGTGTATAAAAACAGGACATCTCGCAAGAGGCATTCACAGACGGCGGTTGTTCGCTGCGAGTTCTAGGTAAAGTGCTCAGTCTATCATATTAAGAGATGCAACTTTTCAATTTAAGGTAGCTGGGGTATTTACAAAGCATGTTCAACCACCGTCTACATAGGAAAGCCATGTATTTTCACGCCAAACCCCTGTTGCCACGAGGCTCGGGATGGACGAGATATGGCTTGGCAAAGCTAAATGGAAGTCGCTACTGTTGCGCGGAGTTCTGTCGGCTCTTCTCCCATCCCTGGGCGTGATATGGGTAAATATCCCCGCTCATATTTGGCACTCCACAGGATGTGGCAAGTAACCGTTCTCATGGGTGAGCTTGGTGACAATATTTCGATGACTTGTCTAGCTAACGCTCACCCGCTCCATATGCTTTCCAAATCCCCAATGATTTCACGACAAAGCGACCAAAAATCAAGGTGGAATTAAAAGAACCAATTAAAGAACTTTCACATATATCTTAGATAAGATCAAATCTAATCCTTCAAATGTCGATAAATCTGCGGCCAAGATAAAGCAAGGCGTCTATGTGTCTGTCTGACACCCTGGGTCCCGATTGGAAATAAGAAACTCTTTCCTGTCAGAAAGAGACACTTGAAACCTACGACTCCCCGTCAGGCCTACTGATCTCTTATAGTTCTTTTGAAGATGGTCTCTAATAATTACTCCGGTTGACTTCCCGGGAAATGACAGGTGGTCCATTTGGACACTGGGATAACCAGTAAGATCCAGCTGAACAGTCATTCGCTTATTGTGACTACTCTATGGCCAAATGGAACACAGGTGCCTATGGCGGTGAGTGTCCTCAGCATGGGTTGACAACAAACTACATTAGTATTTCACCGATAAATTAATATGGTCTGAAAAATGATCATTTGATTTTAGGAAGTTACTGTCGTGTTTGATCGCTTAGATACTACGGTGATTAGATGGCGTATTGTAATTCAGAAATCCTCTCTCTCTCTCCGGTGACTGATATATCGAGAGAAGAATGCTGCCTGGTGTTGTGAACTGTAGCAAGGCGTAGGACCTCAAAGGTGGGAAATATGCTGAGGTGAATTACACAGTTGCGGAACTCTGAACCACATGGGAAATCGAACAACGTAACGAAAATCAACGGCTAATCATATCAAAGAAGGAAATCACTAACAATAAAAGGTTAATAAATCAACAGCCAGTTCGAACGAAATCAGACCAGAAGGAACTGATGCTCTTGCTTGAAGAAACCAAGGCTTGCCGTGATGATGTCACATGGTATACCGATAGTGTACACTGATTACTTTTCAACGAACAAACCAACATCTTCCAGCAGTGTTAAATCCTCTGTTGCTTACTCGGTCCACAGTGGTTTGTCTTCGCCACACGCATTGACTTGAACATCAAGCTGCTTACACCTCCGGTCGATCGCCTCTGTCTCCTGAGTCCTTGTTCATTGTAACTCACTGAACGAAATTTCTGACAAGCCAACCGTATTGATTCAACAGAGTATAGGTTAAATTCATGTACTGAGATGTTTGTGCTAGAAAAAAACGGAACATGGGTAGGTATAAGAGGCTAGAAGAAACATTACTCAGGTAAAGGAAATAACCCGCCGCGACTAGTTCACAATATTGGTGGTCCGCATTCACGTTAAATTTTCTGGTCTTTGCAACAGGAGACGACTGTTGCAACAGCAACATACTCCTTAATATATTCAAGTAGTTAAATCTAAGGGATAAAATTTTGCTCACCCGCTGCTATAAATCACTACCATCTATTGAGACCATGACAGAGGTCACATTTGACCAACTCACAGACCAAGTACTTGTTGGTAACCAGTTCGAGTACCTTCATCGGAACTTCTATCAATTCTGTGAACCAACAGTTTAGTGTAGTTTATCGACTGTGGGATATGGTGTTGCCTGTTGGCGTTTTCGCCATGGTTCGAATTCGGGTCCAGCTGCTTTACACTTCCCATGTTTTCCATCTCAGAAGGACAAGTAACTGTTCAAATGGCATGAATTCCTAGGCTTTGGATTGCTCCCATCTATTGTTCGGCAGACAACCACAGTACAACAATAACGCAATAACCCAGCAGCAAAAGCTAAAATTGCACTGTTTTTTGGAGTCGTCGTCAATCATGGCTGATACCCAGCACCATTCCAACTGACCTTTGGCTCTCAGACAGTGGTTGTCGAGAACTAAAGATGTACCAGTTCAGATGTCGCAGAGGCCAAGTCTGATAACGACATTACACTGCAGCCCTTGACTGTAGCCCGATGCCCACATCCCTTTTGATTCTGGAGTATGCCACTTTGCAAAGTATAGTATTCCTTGTATCGTATCATTGGATACAGAAGCTGCCAACACTTTCCTGTACCATCGAATCCTTACGTAGATCCAACAATGGCCAAATTAGGCAAAGGAACCCAGGCATGTGGAATCAAGTAGCCTTGTTTTAATTTCAAATATACACTACTTTAGTTTATTCAATAGCACTGACTAAAACAACAATTCGAGCAATTTCAGTAGCCCACGGCATCCGTTCTGACAATGAATAGGATAACTCACAGGTGAGTCTCGAGTACGACGAAACAGGTCGTGAGCTGTCAAGAAGTTTACAACAACCATATGAGTAGTATGATCCGCCAAGTAAAAGATGTGGGGAATCTTTTTCTCGACAGAGCTTTACCTCACAAAAAACAACAGTCGTGTAAATCTACCCGCATTACTCTAGGTGAATAGTAACTCACTCACACAAATAACACGGCAAATGTGACTCACATTTTTACGGGTAAGAAGAACCGTTTTTGCACGGCTACTCTCCCGATATCCATAGGGTTATACATGCAATCTCTCAGCAGGCGGTCTTCGTCAAAATACATTCGCAACGACGCAGCACTGTCAGTCGGCGAAGACCCGATCAGATCTAGCTGAATCCAGTCATCGCGACCCGTGGTTGCTCCAGCTTCTAAGACTATTGTGTTTGGAGACAATGACCATAGCAGCAGCTTGAATCTGTCGCTTAGCTCAGACTCCACTTGAAATTCAGCAATCCATGTTTGATTATCAAGAAACTGGGAAGAAAATGAAAGCCTCCCATTTAGCATGCCCTTCAATGTGGGTAAACCAAGACAGGTGTAGAATCAATAAATTGAATGGAGATATATTTACCATCCCTTGGATTGGCTTCCTAATCGCTTAGGTTTATGAATCTGACAAGGAGGCGCGACACTAACCCACTCACTCATCAACTGGAAACAAGTTGATGGAAGACCACGTATCTTTTCGACATCCAAACACTTGCTTCAAGGCCTTTCACATAAGTTAACAGTAAGGTTCTTCATTATGCAGCTGGGGTCGTTCTTCGGAGAGTTTTCCAGATGTAGATTACTTTTGGGGATAGCAAAACAAACGGACTGCGTTGAAAAATTTTCCGTCTTCATTATCTATACTGATGGATCTCAAATACTGCACAAGTTCGACTGAGTCATAAAGGCTACTTAGGAAAAGCATGCGGTTCTTCTCGCTTATTGATTTTCAATACCAAGACTAGCCAACAGCTTCTGTCTGTCGATGGTGTCCCGAGGCATCTCCATCCTGGATGAGCGGACAGGTTTCTCTTCCAAAGGTGTCCTGTACGATCCCTACCTATAAAAACCTCACACCCGGGATGCTCTACATATTAGTGTACCCCATTACCTAACGGAAAATCATGTTTAGTCGAACAATGTCCGTCGATTATTATGTTGGACGATGTGGACTGTGCCGTCAAGGAACTGATCAAGCTGGTCTTCTATCGGAAACCCCAAATTTTCCTTTCTTCACAGCCATACTTTTCACACGGGGCTGACCGTTTCCTTCCAGTTTTTACGTTCACCAAATGCTCCACTTTCTAGCAATTAAGCAAATTCGATCGTCTGTGAGCACGATTATCTTGAAGTGCGAAAATCACCAGTATGTTCTCGTGTTCTCCACATGTAACACACTGCTTATAAGGTTGTTGAAATTCATTCGACAACCCATGGCCGACTTCGTCCTACTTGGGACTCATAAGGTAGGCACAGTTCTTTTAAATTTCACTTGATCCCAAATCGATCAGAATTCGTCAAATGCACTCACTTGGATAAGAATTTGATTTTGGCAGGGGACTACCAAATCCAGCTGAAACCCTCGTTTATAACGGTCTTCTTCAACGTTGCACAAGGCTGCCTCATTTTTCAGTTGGTACGATATTCGAGGTGCCGCAATATGTTGTCCAGACGCAATACACTACTCATGAGGTTGCCGAAAAATTGTTCGATAGTCCACGACCTGTTGCGCCTTTCTTGGGGTTCATCACGTAGGTGCACTCCACGAGTTTCCGTCATGAAAGAGAGATTTATCTGGATTCGGTTGAGTTTTCCTTCAAAACCAATCCAGTATGCAATTGAGAGCATCTGACAAAGGTGCCGCATTCACAGCTTGGAAGGCCCGTTATGGTGCAGTTAAGATCCCTTAGCATGATTGAATATGGCTTCGCTACAGTGAGCTTCCAATGCTATTCACCATGTGAATACCGTGTAGCGAGGGTCAGTGTTCCTTTCTGACTGAGAAGAACGGCGTAGCGTAGTCTGCCGTTTCAAACCTCAGTGTTTTGGCTCAGTGCAGTAAAGTCCAACAGGATCTCTTCGTGTCTACGACTAGGTTTTAGTCTAAAAAACCTCAGTTCAACTAAACCAACTAGTAGGGACAACAAGATGACAGGTTGAAAGATGTTCAAATCACGCCCTTGGAGGACACTAAAATAGACCTTTCATACCGCAGGGGTTTCCATGACCTTACTAATCATAATAATAATCGTTCAGCTGTAAAACCTTTTCAGGGCCTAGCTGCCATGCCACCCAAAGGAGGCACGAGGGCTGGAATACTGCCGGGTTGCCCAAACCTAGGCAGGAGCAGTCAAGATGCTGGGTTTGAACCACTAACCTTCCGGCCAGCAAAATCGCTGCATAACCACTGGTCTATCTCGAGTCCTCATGACCATTAGATGAGCATATATGGACATTAGGGTAGTTATCATAGTCACTAATCTTCGGTGGGCCAGCCGGTGGAATATTCCGTCGTTTCTTACTCCTTACACTATCCTAAGTCCGACTGGCATCACTTGGATCATGCCACAACACACTTTAGGTTAAAGGACGCAGAGGTCTGTGAATCCGAATCTAAGAAGTTGGTTGCTGCAAAACAGAGATGAGGAGCCGCCCGCGAAAGTTTTATCCCCATTTATTTAGTGCCTTGCAAGGTGTTTTGTTGGACATTTCAGAGGAACTGACGGGAATTCGTGATCGTGAACTTCTTCTTCGGGATACTAACCCACACACATCTCTCATGCAGACTCGACTGGTTATGGTTGATCTTCCATCGGTTGGTTCAACAGATCTCCTACAAAAATTCAAATTTTCCACTGACAAAATATTGTTTCATTACATCTGGTATTATCGAAAAACGCGAGTTTTTAGCGTAGCATAAGAACTCAAAATTTTCACGAGATGCCCAAAGCACGGATAATTATCAAATAAATAAACAAATTACCAATAAAAAAGCGCCGTAAAGCTCCAGTAAACTTTTCTATTTCTTCGTCACTCATTCTTTTCATCAAAGGCATTTCTCTGATACGTTATGTTACAAATCATTAAATGACATGAAAGAATGTCCGTGATACGGGATTTTTGACTCTGATGACAAGACAGAAACACCTAAAAACCGTCAGTTGCATGTTCTACTTTGTCTCTAGCTCGAGAGATCTCAGTGGTTAAGTTGGGAACTTAGTGATCCGAAGGTCCGTCGTTCGAACCCAGCCCCAGCATCTTGTCTTCTCCTGTCCGGGATTGAACAACCTGTCATAATCTCACCCCCTCCCCCGCGTACTTTCTTCACGTGTCATGGGAGCTACGCATTGAAAAGGTGCTACAGCTGAACGATTATTAGTATCACCATCTCCTTCTGCTTAGAGAACACAGAAAAATTTTAGACTGAAAAAACTTTTAGAATGAAATTCTCTACATATTATTTCAGAGTATAACAATCTTTATTTGTGGCATTTATTGAACATGTCATCCATGTCACAAAATGTGTGGCAGTAGGCAGCCAGAATACGCCAATTTCATCTTTCAATACACGTACCACACATATCATATCAACTTTGGCTTCCAGAAGCGCCACTGAATTTCTGTCCTCAAATCGACTGAAGGAGTGCTCAAACTGGTCCCCTGCACTGGACACAAGATTCAACCGAGGAGACTGAAGTTGAGCTGCTGTCGCCAAAAGCTGTGACAATGTTGCATTCATAATTCAAGGTGCTCCAAGATTACTCAGTCAGCGACGTTTGGTGCTACAACTTAGACTATTGATTTTGGATTTTTCGAAATCTGTAGTACAACTCAGACGCACACAGGCATCACCGTTCAAGAACCGACAGTTGCCTCTTCCACGCCTACTGTAGTTTGCTTTTCTGCAAGTTATTTAGGCTTCGTCAGTTGCACCAAAACTATTATAATAAGGGATAATTGATCGATCGCTGTTGCGTATTCACTATCCGGGAACACGCCATTCCATTCTTCCCTAAACACCTTCCTCGCCAGTTGTATCGGATCACGTGTCGCTACATTACCACATATAACCAGGGCCCTTTATTTCCCACCTGGTTACCAAGCGCTCGCATCCTAGGTACAACATCAACAGATTGCCGGCAGAAAATTTTATTCCCATAGTGTGTGTGAGGCCTCCAAAAGTTCAGAAGCTCTTTATTAATGAAAATCTGGTACGAACAAGTATGTCTCTCCTCGGCACGCAGCAGTTTTTTATTGTATGTTGAGCTCTGTTTGTCAAACGAGAAACCGTATACGACAAAACCACATGTTGGCTAAGATTTTTTTTGCATAAAAATTTTCATTTTGGGTTTTCATAAAGCGTGGCAACTTACTTGCGATTGCCCCAGACAGTGCCTTACTGAGATGAATGTGAAAAAGGCAAATGGTCCCCAACATTGTAGCCAAACCATTAAAATACAGACTCGATGCAGAAGAAAACTGCGGACAGCTCGTCTCTTATAACTTCAAAACGTGAAGGCTCCGTCCAATCAAATTCAGCCATCATTACTTGGAAGTCTGGCAACATTCCAATAAGAGAATTCATGGAAATATGTTGATCGGTCTCGGAACAACAAACCCGCCCGGGACCCGAAAAATGACTGATTCCTCAGGAATTTCCCCTTTCAAAAAACTCAACCCGCACACTTTCTGAAATAGCACATATTCCCAAAACATTCCTTGAATTCCCGGAGGCTTTTCTCCTGAATTATTGATTAACGTTGCCAAAAGTGCTGGTAGCTTGTAACTGACCATCAGGTGCTAACGTGTTCCTTCATTTTCATGCATGGAATTATCAGAAAACCGTACCCCGGGGGGGGAACAGTAATGGATGATTCCTTTAAGGCAGCGTTTCTTCGTAAGATAGTAGCCAAGTGGAACCGTATCGCATGCTTTCTGTTTCGTAGCAACGGAGCGCTATTTAGAGTTGGATATTTTTAACAGCTTTCGTGGGGCCACAGTAGGACCCACACTCACACATACCCGTGAGTGACACTTACTATCGCACATTACGGTGGGTTTGTAAAACCAGCTACACTATTGGGAATCAGCCAAACTAAGTTGAGAGGCAACCAACATGACACGTTGTAACGTAACCGCGTCCCCGGGCCATAATGAGAACACTGGTTATTGGTATGGGGCACTCAAAAGGTGTTATTGATCATACAAGGAGATTCGCGGGGGCTTTTTAATTGAGTCTTGACCATGCAATTAAGGTTAATCCGGGCTAAAAACCCAGAAGCACCGTGCGGTGTTACCTAATCCTTGCTGGCGATTGTCAGTAGTCCCTCCAAGGATTCGAACTCGCATCCACCCAACTGATAGCCGAAGGCTAATCAGTTTGGGCAAAGGCAGCCGATCAGCACCATAGTTAAGTCGCACTCAGGCAGCATATAACGCCACTTATGTTTCATTCGCGCAGTTCAGATCACGTGGTCACGTGTTGACTTGTTCCTCTATTGACGGTTTATCAGATGGAAGTTCTGAGCTACTTGTAGTTTGTTATTAGTGTGAAGAGGTTTAGAAATTCTCAATAGAGGTGAAGTCAAGCTGTACCAACAAGCCGAAAAGCACTGCACATATGTTCCATCCTTACTGGGAATCCTCAATGGTGCGCATCCCACGAACCTCCAGGAAGATTCGTACCCGCATCCTCCCCGCCAGTGGTTGAAGACCAAATGGTTCGACAAAAACCGGATGATCCAACAATATGATTTATTCGCACTTAAGCAGTATAGAGCACGAAGCCTCTTCCAATCGTGGAATTCACATCACGTGTGCACGCGTTGACTGGTCTTCCGAATATAGACTTCTCAGATGGAAGGCTCACCCATCGTATGAATTATACTTCTATCTTCCTTCAGTTAGCACCTGATCACGTGATGTGACTTCCACGACTGAAGGAGGGGTGATGTTATATCCCATTTAAATTACAGTTACTCATACTGCAGGTCACATTTGTGACCAAACATTAGAGTGTTCAGCTATTCACCGAGAGATGGCAGGTTGAAGTCTTCGTTGAGATTCGTGAAATGCGCATCGATTAGAATTCCCAATGAGGACAAAACAGCTGTCAAAGTGCTTCTCGCTATTTTGGCATAGATTGGTTACATTTAGAGGACGAAATTTTCACTGGAAAATATCACAGCTTTGAGCCGTCATAGGTCGATTCAACTCATCCTTCAAATGTGTTAGCCTCGTTGGAAACATAAATAGTTTCAAATGACTGCGCTTTGTGCGCGTCTCATCTTCATCATCATCATTGTCATTATCAACAGAGAAAGAAACATCAGAGTTGACACTGCCGTGCAACCAAAAGGCTCATCGGATTATATCTGAAGCCTTAGTGTGAAAAAAACGGAAAAAAACATGTAAGGGAGGGCACCTGATGTTGTCCCATTGCAAGCGCACACCCCCAGTACTCAGCAAGATAGTCTTGCAACACACTGACGGCGCGCACGCCATTGATTGGTCGCTGTTTCTAGCAGCAGCTCCGGCCAAACCCCACGGGTAACTGGCGCCCCATCCTGTAAGGCAAACCGCACCAACTGCTCCCAAACTGTTCATAATCTGTCCCAAGACCTTCTGCCAAGTCATACGTTTCGAAGTCCACTTCGAAGTTTGTGCCATTGAGATGCAGGCACAGAAAACTAAATTCGTCTCGGTAGACGATATTTCGGCGTGCGTAGCACATGGCCGAGCTACCACAGTTGATGGTGCTGGGTGTTTTCCGCGACTGAAGTGCCTGCTGCACAAACAAATATCCGTTTTCTGATTGCCCCGTTAAGAACTCGTTGACGCAACCCGACACCAGCAACGCCTGTGAGACGTTGGTGGTCAAGAACTTGAAAACGCCTCACATCATCTGTCCACAAAGGCCATCTCTCGCAACCATACAACAAGACGGCCGTTACTGTAGTCTGGTACACGTGGCCCTTGAGGCCCAGTGATATGCCTTTTTGACGCCACAAGTGACGCAAATTGCCAGGTCTTCGAGATCCATGCACTGAATTCATCAGGCACATTTCCGTCAGAGCTAATACAACTACCGAGGTATGTAAGCTTTTCCACAATCTCCAGTGATTCTCCTTGAATTGTGAGGGATATGTTCGGAGACTGCACGTTCTGAAGCATGACTTTGCACTTTGAAGGTGCAAGGCGCATGTCAAAAGGTGGTATGATGGTGGTCAGTTCATTCAACAGGCCACGTGCTTCGTTTGGTCTTCAAAGATGAGGGCAATGTCATCTGCGTACTCCAGATCGACAAGGCTCTCACCAGCAGCAATTTGAACACTGAGGTTTTGAAGACCTTCCAGCGTTCACTTCATTATTTCATCGACGACGAATTTGAACAAGAATGGAGAGAGTGGACATTCTTGTCGGACACTCGTTTTTGTAGAGAAGCTTTTGGAGAGCTCACCATACACTCTCACCCGCCCAGAAGTATGCGAATATAGAGATCAGATTATGTGCACAAACTTCTGGGGCATACCCTGTTGAGAAAGTGTAGTTACTAGCACTGACCCATCGACAGAAACACACTTGAAGTCAAAGAACACCAAGATTGTAGGTAGTCTTGACATATGGCGTTACACTAACACCTGACGGAGTGTGAAGATGTGGTCGACGCAGCCTCAACTCGGTCGAAATCCCGCTTGATTCGCACGGGTCAAGGATTCGCGTGCCACGGTGAGACGATGAACAATCAGTGACGCCAGAAACCTTGTTAAATTAACAACTCTGTGGTTATCACA
>SJOL01003902.1:42802-56086 GCA_004794785.1 Opisthorchis felineus | reverse complement strand
ATAATCATCGTGGATTGGGCAAAAAAAGACATTTCTGTTGGATTCCAATTCGTTCATCCCTGCAACTTGACCCAAATGTGTTCTCACCCAATCTGGCTGTGCAGTTCGGCGTCGCACAGAAAACAAGGATGGATGTGTAGAATTTGAAGTTGAACATGATATATTTATAAAACTGGACTGTAGTTAATGCTCCGTAATTCTGCTCGTTCACAAAGTGTATGAGTAACACATACCATTAGACAGCCGACTTGTGAGCCACGTGAAAATTTTTCATGCTGGAAAATTGATATGGTTGAATTATTCACGAGCAATTTATCGATTGTCATTCTAACGTTGAATTTCATGTACGATTTAGGTACTCACAAACCGGTGGAGGGAGCTGCAACACTCCATATATAAGACTGATATGCACCTGAGCCTTTTGCCGGTCTCGCCAATGGGCCAACTCTTACGGTATCCGCCAGCAGGTTTTGTACATATTTCGATATGCTGATCGTATGACAAGGTGTTTCCTTCACATGGTCCAACATTCAGCAGGTCACGAATGATATAGTTCGGGCTGCTAGATGTCTCACGGATCAGGGGAGTCCGCCTACCTAACCCAGAATTCAGTGGGCAAAAGAAACCTGTATGAGTTTCAAAGATATTTTTTACCTGCGAGCTCTTCTAGTTTCAGGACTTCCATCACCGCTACTCCACTGATTCACAGGTAGTTTTATTTTCGTTTCCACAACAACCAGGTTTTTCAACGCGTACATTCAAGATAACATATCAGAGAATCAATGCTTTACCAGCTAACTTCCTTCTAGATATTCTCTAAATCAGTATTCTTTACAAGGCGTGTCAACAACAGATGACAGACCCAGAAGCACTACCAAGTTTCAAAAGAAGTGTGAATGTAACTCAATGTGATCCATGGACAAATCGATGGTACGCGGGATGAGGTTTTGTTTTTCCGGGTGTTAATCACTCCCATCCTGAGCCAGTCGCCATTAATCGATAAGTAGCCGAGAGAAAAATTGATCTCACAAGATGGCTCAAGTGGTTAGAGCGCGAATTTACTGATCGGAAGGTCCGTTGTTCGAACCCGACCTCTGCCTCTCGACTTCCCCTGTCTAGGCTTGGGCAACCTGGCAGTATCACAGCCCTTGTGCTTCCTTTGGGTGGCATGGCAGTTAGGCACCGAAAGGGTGCTACAGCTGAACGATTCAGGTCAAAATCATCAGTGAATTCTTTACTATCAATACCTAATGCGTTATGCTGCAGGCGTGTCTTTTGTAGCTGCCTTGCCGTTCATCGATTGCGTGTTCACCCGTTGTGCCTCTTCAGTAGTGTACCTCCGGTTTTCTGACGAAACGTTTGCAAGTGAATCGCCAAGCCGCCTGGTTAGCAACGAATAACTAAATGCTCACATGTGTCGTACGTGTAAGCGTCCATTTCTCCAGTGCAAGTATTCTAAACTGTCAAGGCCCGTCCAGGACTCACTGACGCCTAGACATGTATGAAGATGTGGACCTGCTGGGAGAAAATTAGCCGGAAAACGTGCACCCACTTAATTTTAAGCCACTCGGGAATGGGAAGGAAAGTGCATCTTGCTGGCTAACAGGGCGCGTGCACATCACCAGATCTCTCGTTAAACAAAGCAGAACTCGGAGCAATCCCTTCGTTAATAAACAGACTTGTTCTGTCTGAGGAGAGATAAACTACACCAAGACTTGATTTTTCAATTAAATTCACATGAATAACCCCAAAATTCCCCTACTCCCTCGGTCTGTCATTCTCGAAGATAACTGCTCACAAATGAAACTAATTTGGCCTAAACGATTTGATTCCTGCACACAGAGCACCCTCACATTTGCGTCGTCGATCAGTACAAAGTATTGACTTTGCAAAGAACCACATCATGAATACGGAACCAAGCAAACGAAAGGACAGCCTACTTGAAATGGACTTGCATTCTATATACTTCGGCCCACATTCTGGTATTTTGAGATTCCCGCCTCTCCTATACCAAGTATCTAATCTAATCAAAATGGATCAGACACCAAGGTAGTCGTTCATAAATGCCGTCGTGTTACCCACTCTGCACCACGCTTATTCTTAACAAAACGGACAAAAAGACGGATTCCTTGGACTGGACTCGAACCCGCGACCGCCGAGCAAGTGCTCTAGTAACTGACCAACCGCGGACGTCACCTCAAGTCACATCTGCACACTTATTAATTACTTATTTATCATCTGTTGATCCGTAAGGTAGAAGTTTAAAAGTGTGAAGAACAACAAATGTCCTGGATGAAGCAGTTGGTGGACTCAAGGTCATTGGTTAGCTTGCACTTTCCTCATTGATATGAAGGCTTTCGAACCAACTGAAGTCAATCTGTCTTCAAGTTCGAAATTCGTTTCCCAGATGACTGCTGATGAGTTGATTTCGATGCAAATTTTAGATACCCATGTCAATCGACCTTGAATCGAAGTAGAACAAAGTGCTGTTTTTCGTTGTTCATCGTTGCCAAACCGACAGATTAACTCACAAAAAGAGCCTTTTCACTAAACGCTACGTTTGGTCTTGGCTCCTACAGAAAGCAGCGGACAATAGGTTATCGTCGCATACGCGAAAAATCGTCCGCATGCTTCAACTACTCGTTTCTTCTTAGTAGTCTAAGTTCCATGGAAATATCTTTCTGAGAGAATAGCAAACTCGTGCACGGGAGGTGTGCGATCGATTGAAAGAAGTACGCTTCCGGACTAGCGGGTGTAAAGATCCACAAAACAAGGCTAAAAGTCTTTTTCAACACTCTTTGTGCACAACTCCACAGGAATGAGGGTCAAAACAAGTGTTTCTCGTCAGGTTTTCGCAGAATCTTGTTTACGTGTAAAACTCACTCAGTACTTCCCATAGAGTTTTTGACCACTGTTTTTACCCCGAACATAAAGCGTAAGGACAAAAATTCCGGGAACAGTATAAAAGCACTGTTCCCAAGATCCACATGGCCATTATGGTCGATCGGGGCATTGAGCACAAGCTCACGTACCGATGACCTCTAAACTGCTGTGGATGATCAGTAGCCCGGAAGCAGTATGGCAGTTCTAGCATCGTAAATAACAGCTGCGCAATCATTGGCTCATTCCAGGTGCAATTAATTTGGGAATCTGATGCGAGCAATTGCCTTCATCTGTAAGAGACTTACTGTAAACGATAAGTGCGGCACCGGTGATTAACATAAAATTTGAATGAAACAAACAAACCAGATTAACAAAAAGTTGAAACAGAACGAGCGTCGCTTCTGTGTCATCTTCCGGAATGGAATTTTGTTTTTCGAGCGGTGGATGTATGAGTACATCACCTACATCTGATAGAAAGAACCAGTCCGAAAGGTGTTCAGCGTGGAGGATTTTGTACTTTGCTGTTGGGCGCCTCTACCTGCCGCAGACTAGGAGAACTTTTATGCGTAGATTGAGCCTTGAGTGGGGTCAGTATTCCATGCTTGGAAAACGCTTATAAAACAGTTTTTCACAGAAACCGAATCCTAATGGTCAAATGCTAACGCGCATCTGACTACAAGTTTGCCTACTTGCTTTCGGTTCCTACCTAAATGACGCGGTGACGAGTCTCCAAACGGAAATCTTTGTTGATGAAAATAAGGCATGACACTGAAACCTGGAGAACAAAACGGATAACACCAACACTTTGGTATGGAAGAACTAAGTTTGTTGCCTCCGCCAGCTGATGGACATAAACACGCCCGTGCATGTTTGCGTACATATCTCATTCCCCTGATCATCAGAAGCTTGCAGGCAGCGATGCACTTCATGGGTTCAACGCATCATTCGCACAACTCTTTATACTGGAAATTTCCCCCCTAGTCAAGAGGAAGAGATTTGAAGATTTTAAAACGAGATTCCATCTTGTAATTGGAGCTAGTCTACGCCACAAGTAGAGAGACGATTTTCGGCTGTTTCATCCAATCATCAGCGGGGCGAACCTTACGAAACTCTGGAGAGATTCGAACTCGCAACATCTCGGCTAGTTGTTGGACAGTAAGCCGTTCGGCCAAAAGCGCCTGGTCACCAGTGTGAAGAACCGAAAATGATACAGGACATAGGGCTACTCATCCTTCAGTGACGGGATTCATGTCATGTGGTTACGTACTGATTGCTTCCTCGTGTGACAACTTCCAAGATGGGAGGTTCACTCATCATGTGAATTATTCTGCCCAGCTATCTATTAGTAGCTTGTTAGTAGTACAAGTGTAGGGAGGAAAGCCTTTCGCCACGAGGTCGTTTACTGGCAAACACCAACTAAACAGTTAAAAACTACTGGACAGGAAAGTAAACGTCTCATATGTACCTTGTTTTTAAAAACTGAACATCCTCATGCATCTTCTTGAAATTTAGTGGATATTCATTGATTATCATGCAACTGTAAACGAACGCTGCAAAGCAGTTCCACAAGTTCCGTAATAAACCTCACCTTCCGTTGGTCGCAAGCTTCGAGAAAACCACATACCACAGGCATACCTCATCAGTAGTATCCGCCGTTACACAAGGAGTCAATCTGCACGTGGCCACGTGATGTGAACTGTGTGGTCGAAGGATGGGTGCCAGTCAATCGTACTGCTGATCAGCCAGTTGTGGCCGAACCAACTAGTCCTCAGCTACTATTCACAAGGTTGCGAGTTTTAATCTCCCAGTAGATTTGTGCATTGTACATCGCCGATGATTCCCACTAGGAGTGAGACAGACGTATAGTGCTTCTCGGCTTTTCAGCGTAGACTGATTTCACTGAAATGGTATAACTTCCTTTGAAAACACGCTTTTGTGACACAAATTATCCCTATTCTGAAATCAGCCTTAGTGTAAACTAGGGGGTTCCCATCCTGCTAAGCGAGTTCTTACCTGCTTCATCATGTGTAACTAGGCGGTGACCCGAACTATTTTTACCGCTGCTCGGGAGGAACTTAATTATTTCTTGGAGTGAACAGTTTTCGTCAGCCTAGCCTGGGAAGGATGACGGCTGGAGTGGGTTCAGTGTCTGCAGTTTGTTGACAGACCTCGACCTGAGCAATCTAGACAGACCGGGACCGAGTAGGTTAGTAATGGTCTTGTTCTTCATTCTGTACTCCTTTAAGCAGTTTAAATTTTAGCGGTGGACTACAGAAGAGCACATTGCGTTCTTCCGAAATTTATTGAAGCACAATTATTAGGAGGGACAGTTTGGAGTGTTCGCAGCTGTGCTGATCGTCCTGGATGTCCTCCTCAGACGTGTTTCCTGATGCACCAGCCGAACTAATGGGAGTAGGTTGGAACAGAGTTTCTTACAAGGGGGAGCGGACAATGTAAACATGTTTAGGGGTGGTAGTTGAAGGTCATATTGTCCGGCCACAAAAGGCTGATCAGCAGTGCAACTGACCCGTACTCATACATTTATAGCCGCACACAGCCTTCAGTGGTGAACTTGATATCACGTGGTCAGGTAACGACTGGCCCTTCGAATGATCACTTCTCAGATGGACGATATATACATTTGTGAGATGTTTTCCCTCCTAAGGCAGATGAAACTCAATTGACATTTTGAAATCTCATCACGAAGGCCTCAAACTATGGGTACTCTGCTCACAGCTTGCATGGTCCTACTACCTGGGAAGTCATCACCCAATGAGTCTAGTAACAAGTGACCACTTGAGGTGAATTACGTGACTGGAAATTGAGTATGAGTCATTTACGTTGCTGATCAGCCGCGTGTGGCCAACTGGTGCGGTCTTCAGCTACTAGCCGGCTGCTCGCAGTTTGATTACCCTCAGAGATTCGTGTGGTGAACACTGCTGTACAGTAATTCTTGTCTTTTCAAAGCAGAATGACTTCAAATGAAATATGGAAACTCAAAAGAAATTTCACAACCTCCTCATGCCATCATTAAAATAAATATTTGTCCAGAAATAGGCTTTGTAAAATTGCAACAGGATAGATGTCCATTATAGAAAGGATTACTGCTACAGACGGACTAAAAAATTAACTCTCATCAACTGGAGGGCTTATAGTGAGTTTTATTCTGGTAAGCCAATTGATTCCGGTACTTGGTACTTGTCCTTATAATGGAAACTTTGAACTAGAGATAACTCAGTGGTTGAGGCATGATCTTGAATCTTTGAATCCAGCCTTGGCATCTCCTGTCTAGGCTTGGGCTACCTGGTGCTATCTCAGCCCCCATGCTCCTTTCGGGTGGCTTGGAAGCTAGGGGTAGAAAGGGTGTTACAGCTTAACTATTATTATTATTGCGCAATGTACTACTCATAAGGTTGCTGAAACTTCTTCGACAGCCCTCGACCGGTTTCGCCCTTTTTGGGGCTCATCAGGCAGGCGCAGTCCCCGAGTTTTCGTCAACCTTATGTTCTACTTGAACCCAAATTGGACTGTTTTCAAGAAATACACTCATTTGCAAATCAGTTTGGTTTTGCGAGAGACNTCAGCGTGGAGGATTTTGTACTTTGCTGTTGGGCGCCTCTACCTGCCGCAGACTAGGAGAATTTTTACGAGTAGATTAAGCGTTGAGTGGGGTCAGTATTCCATGCTTGGAAAACGCTTATAAAACAGTTTTTCACACGAACCGAATCCTAATGGTCAAATGCTAACGCGCATCTGACTACAAGTTTGCCTACTTGCTTTCGGTTCCTACCTCACCTGGAACCCAGCTGAATCTCTCGTTTGTGATGTTTCCATGCAACTGAATGTGCTATTGTTATTGTCATACGGAAGCCTTTCAAGATCCCAAAAACTCATATCTCATATCTTGGTTGTTCAGCCGTGCCTTTTACTAGACACTTGGTCTGGGCTTGCAGTTTGCTGAACGAACGGACCAATCACAAGTCAGCAGCCCTACAGTGATTGGTCCACGAGAAACATGGCTAGATTAACAAAAAGCAGCCGTCAGAAATAGACGTCTATCTCCAAACCACAACACTTGCTCACATGTAGTTCATGCATACATAACAACGTGCAACTTGAATCTGTCAAAATGCATCCGATAAACGAACCAGTCAACGTTCGTGAATCCAACTGTCTTAAATCCGCTTGCTCCCCAAAAAGCCTACAAGTTGTCGTCGCATCCACTTGGGGATTTCTGACCAACGTGGAGCGTGCAATCATTATGCCTAGTCTTTGGCTTTACCTAAAAACTGAATGGGATGAAGCTGCTGCCAAAAAATTCTACGCTGCCACTGTCGCAGTATTCTGCCTTGCCATCCTAGTTTTCACTCCACTTGTCGGTTACGCTGCCTACAAGGGAGTTCGTACGCAGATAATCCTGATGGTTTCAAACCAGCTAGAAATCCTGGGGAATATTATGTATTTAGTCGGGCGCAGTCCATGGGCTTTGCTATCCGGCAGACTAGTCTCTGGTCTTGGAGCTTGCTGTGACCCACCGCTTTATTCTGACATGGTCAAGTTGACCAACGAAAGAGAAAGAACCTTCTACGTGATTGCATTGCTCTTGCCGCGACAAGCTGGCCTACTGTTTGGACCCACGTTCACATTGATTGTTCATCGTCTGGATGTGAATGTAGGGAACTTTAACATCAACGTTTACAACGTCCCCGGATTGTTGATGGCTTTTCTGTGGGGAGTTCATTGTATTCTAACACTTCTTGCTTATCCAAATATGGAACGCACAATCAATCCGACGCATACTCCTGACCCTCAGCCAACACTTGCAAAACGACTACAACGGATATTCTACGTTCCGCGTGAGCCAAGAATTAGGAAAGCGATGACTGATCAACCCTCCTCGTCCAAACAACCGCCAGGAGATATGTGCGCATGGGAACTTGAGCACAAGACAAACTGTTCTCCCTGTTGTGCCAGAGATTTCCAGTGTTTGCCCCACCTACCTTACTTCAACCTGAGCCTTATAGCACTTTTTGGGATAACATTTTTCATCTACTACTGTGTAATGGGCTTAGAGGCTGTCCTACCCCCAGTGTCTGAGCTGCTATATCAGTGGACTGAGATCGAAGTGAGTATTGTCTATCTAGTCGCGGGTGGTGCAGTCATCGTTACATTTCTCATCTACCAGTGTATCACCCAATGCATACGGGATCGCAAGGTTCTTGCAGTCGGCCTGTCTTTGCTGTTCTTGGCCTACCTAGCTTTGTCTTGCCATCTGGCACACAAACCCACCCCGGACAAGTCAATTGGGATACCATTCATTCTGTGTGCAGTGGCTCTTCATGTGGTTGGTATACCCCTGGCGGCCGCCAGTTCCGAATCACTGTACACCAAACTCGTCCCCAGAGCAGATGTGGAACGAGGCCAGACCATATTCCGTATGGTGCAGAATTTAGGATTTTTCGCTGGTCCGTTCATTTGTGGATCGCTTGTCGACGCCCCATACATTGCGTTTCTTATCATGATGTTGTTGGTCTACGTGCCTTTTGTAATCTTTTGCATTGATTATCACACATTCCGAATGGCAGAGGATGAATCGACGAAAATCCAAGATATCTAATGGAAACCAAGGTTCATGACTCCCAACGTTTCGGTGTAATTTACTAACAGACTACTTTAAGTGCCCCAAAGCTAATCTATTCATGTGGCTCGGGGCTCCCACAGCTGGTCCTTTTGTTTTTTAGGTGAGATCTGTTAGGATCGGTCATTTATTTATTTACCGGTCCATTCATTTTTTGTTCAGTAACTTGAACAGATTAGAACAGCAGAACATCCGGCTGGAAACAACTTCTCTTTCAGATGTGTGTCCTTGAAGACACCGTTTTAAATCTTTAAATGACAAACATAGAAATGCCTGTATGTTGTTCTAGTATCATCTTTCAGCTTTGAGTAAATATGGATCTTTTTCCTACTTCTTCCAAAGTTTTAGCGGTTTTTATGTGCACGGAACTCCAAGATATACTTACGCAAATGATCTAAGAGTACACGTTCTTCTTCGCTAAACTATCGTTCGTAACGAGTCACATCAGCTTGGACATGATACACTGGAAGTCGCAAAGGAGAGGAGTTTCTGCAGTTTTCTCACCCAAGCAGCTTTAGATCACTTCAGTCGCCGTTTCCTCCGTGACGACCCGGCACTTCCTAGGCTTCCGTCGAGTTTCGGTGGAACGGTCATTCCCATGTTATGCTGTAGTCGAATTGTCTGTCGGAAAAACGCAAACAGAACACACCCAGTGAACCATAAGTAGGTCGGAAGGGAAAATACTTTACATGACGAATGAACCTTTCATCTGAGAAGTCGTCACTCGAGAAGCCAGTTAACGAATGACCTCGTGATATGGATTCCACGACTGAATAATGAGTGGAGCTCTATTTTGTCTAAGTGGGAATTAATCACAATGTTGAGCGCTGTAGGTGGCCGAATGGCTTTCTGTTTGACTACTAGCCGAGAAGTTGCGAATTCAAAACTCCTTCACTCTTGTGAGATGAACGTAACTGATGATTCCCAAAATCTCTACAGTGTTTCTCGGCCTTTTGATGTAGATTAACTTCCCTCATGGACCGGATTTTTTCAGTCATGTAGGCATCTGAGTCAAGCTACTTCGAACTATACACTCTCCATACTGGAAAGCAAATATCAGATGCGACTTGGATCTTAGATTATCTTTCCGTATAATCATCACTTGAATCGTCTAATGTGGTGGTTGCATGCTTTTTTCTAGTTTCTGACTCTTACTCATTGATGCCGGTTGACTGGTTGCCCCAAAGTTGCTCTACCACGTAAGGGATATCTATTGCATAACGTTTAACCATAATTCCTTGACATGTCATTGGTGACCTACTGAACAGCCCCGTGCAGTCAGAAGCAATTCAGCGGTAGAAGGATCGGAATTCTCGCCATAGTCGTACATAGCGATGGACTGGACAGTACTGCTGAAGGGTGAGTTCTTTCCACATCAACCGCAAAAGCTAGGAACGATGATTTTACGAAAGAAAGTTCCAAGCTTTTTGAAAAGGCGTTATTATGTGCTTGCCACATTTTTTCCGACCAAGTATTCCTCTCTCCACTTTCAGATAGCCGGAGACAACGCCGAGTGCTCCTTTAAGGACACAACCTGTGTGAGATTACTAGTCAGTAGTGTTCAAAATATCGTTCTAACTGATGTTAGGCTGTGTTCTATCTTGCAGACGGTGTCGCTTAATCTGGTACATCAAAAGGAACGATAGCTTGAGACAGCCTTTTATTGAGAGAAAGGAAAAATATTACAATTGTATCTATAGGGTCATCTCAGAATTTTTCAACAAGGTCACGCTACAATCTTCGTGAAGTGGCGAGAAGCGCCGAGTTATAAACGGTCGTTTGTGATTTGCTCAAATTCGGACCAATCAGTGAGCGCCTTGGTATGGTTCATTGCCTGCTCGCGGAATATCCGTCCATTCGGCGAGATGTTCAGTAACTTGGAGCAGCTCGCCTCCGAACATTAGGTCAACCAGAGTGGTCTTGACATTACATCACCAAGCCTCAACTGAAGAGGATATCTTTTGAATAGCTTGACCCCGAATCGGATCAGAGTCAGATGTGTTCTTCAGACACTGGGCACCACCGCATAGTTGATTCTCGACGGACCGAATGCAGTGGGTCCGAAAACGGTTGACACCTATGTAGACCCGAGGAAATGAAATCGGCTGGTGAAATCATACTTTGTTGTGATTAGAATGTCCACTCTATCCCTAGTCAGCCTCAAGCATATTGCAGAGCAGATCCATGTGCAATATTACAAAAAAAACATAATTCTGTAAACTCAGGTACTTAATCCCACCCGCTTACCTTGTAGCGGTCACTTCCTTGTTCCTCCAACCAACTTCGCTTAATTTGTCTACTACATCCGTGCTCACTAGATCACGCGACTTCTTTGTCCCGCAAACGCACAAATCACGTCACAAAACCCTGTCCCACTCGCAACCTAAACCGACACGTCAGTTCCAGTCTTTTACGCGTCGGAACGATTCTGTTTATTATGCAAACGTCACACCTTCCTATATATAGGAACACACAACACAGTCACCACACACATACGCGCGCGCAGGGGGCAGGAAGTCAAACAAAATCCACAAGTACACGGGCAATTACGAAACACGTGTAGCAGCCATACTGTGGAGAAAACACGGTCCCCCGTCCGGGCTTTCACCCAGGAATTCTCACAAACGATTACTTCCCCTAGTGGCTTACTTCACCTTCTAAATTGCATTATGGCTCTCATAACCTGTGCACTAATAGCCTCTGAGTTAGCACGATTGATTATTGTTACAAACAGCTGTTTGATGAACATACAGAACATCAGAGTGAACTTCCAGTACGGAGAAGGTCACAGTTTGGACTTCTAAAACGAGGAAATGTTGGCACCCGGAAATGAAAGACAAGCAAATGATCAACGAGCATTTTGATCGAAACCCAATAAGTGAACCATGATGCGGAAAACAACACTGAAAATGGAATTTTGTATCACACACACACACACACACACAAAAAACAAGTTTCAGAACTCTCCTGAGTCACGTGAGCAATGTAGACATTCTCAAGTCCAGAGAATTCAAAGTCTTATCCCACTCGATTTCCGGCCTAATCATATAAACATTGATCAATCAGAGCACAGGCTCGTGAACCATCCTATTAAAATTGCCTGTCAAATGACCAGTCATGCTTCGTGCCACTCCCATCTGACAGTGGATCTATAAATAAGTGCGCACAACTACTCAGCGCACGCCCCTCACACACAGCATAGAGTAGCGGAGCACGGAGGAGGCCATGTCGATTGGTGGTTCATCGTTTGCAACCAAACTGGCCAGCTCAGCTACCACAGCCAGATTCTGGTAGCCCAACTGCCAATGGGCTAGTTACCGGCATTCAACCCAGCGCCTCCCATGTGACAGCACTGTCCTGGCTGGTATCCGCTTCCGGATACCCGAGCGCACCGTATTCAGTGTAAACCTCAGAGAATAAAAGCAGAAGGTGAACAGGAGAGGGAAGTTCAAAAATCATCAACACACACCATGGGTGGCCCATAACTGCCAGTTCAGGTGGACGGTTGAGCCCCACAGCGTGTGTAAAGGGGCATTTGGTGGCCCGTACCACCAATGGAGGTACACACATATGGCTAGCCGGTGCGAGCCGCTAGTCAGTCCGGTTTATACAGATAGTCACAGTTTTAGGCTTAAGACTCCGCGATACCTGGAGTGTTGGTGCGAGTCTTTTGAAGATGTTCATCCCAATATATATTAAATCACACTTCAAAACAATACAGGGCCTCTTATATAAAGCAGTTTTGAGATGGAAATGGGAAACACCGTTCAGAGTGGCAACCAAAAACCAGAGCCTCTCCCTAGCGAATGACTTAGGGGCCCCTTAGGCTAGAATGGTGGATATGACTAACGACTATTATTGACAGGGTATGAAAAAAGTTGTCTGGTGGCCCGCACCAAATATAAGCTTCACCATAGGCACAGGTATACGGCCAACTAGTGCAAACCATTATTCGGCTTGATCCATACAATGACGTTCACATAAAGTCACCTCTAACACCGTCATTGCTTTAACAGCGCAGAATATCCGCGGGATAAAGATGGGGTTTTGCTGACGCGGATAGGAACAGCCTATCAGTTGAAAACGATGCTATTCGTTTCGGATAGACTAAGGACTGCATTACCAATAACCCGAACCCAGAATATATCTGCACGGCTTTCTGTAATCAGCCATGATCCTACTTGAGTCCGTTCACACGAGGATGATCACTGAAAGTCAATGTGAACACCCTCATGGGACATAGTACACCCCCTTGCTTAGTGTGCTAAGGTACTTTCATAGATTTGGGTCTGTACGGCGATGGCCACGTAAAGCCAGTTTAGTACAGTAGTAGGCCTAACTATCTGGTAACATCATATTGCTATCGTTGGTAAACTTGCTTTATCCGCCGCAGTTCCACCGACCGATAACTGATGGCCGACCAGTCCAAATGCGGTCAGTGCAGGTGCAACCGCACTCGATGCAAATCCAGCCTGTTCTGCCTCTAAGTCCAACAGTTCCGATGATTATCTTGCGTCTTACGCGCTTTGGCATTCTGGTCCGAAGCCAAAGGTCTTTGAACTGGCGAACTCCAGTTCGTAACGTTTCCCTCCATGTCCTCCTGCTTTGTGCTTGCGCTTGCCACTTCAAGTGATCCACATCAACGGCTTTTAGACTTTCGACGACAGTATCTATATATCGAAGCTTCTGTCTGTCAGAATTCCGTTGCTCCATATTTAGCTGAACATTCAGAAGCTGAATGTTTCCGTTCTTTCGGCAAGCAC
>SJOL01003902.1:5838-20023 GCA_004794785.1 Opisthorchis felineus | reverse complement strand
AATGGGACTTGACGGGCATCATACCCACTATCATCTGCATAACTAAGAATATAGTGAAAATGGTCATCCTAAAACCCTTTTATTCTACAAACTAGAACAAGGGTACAGTGCGTGATGTAAAAACGCCCAGTATTCCTCCAATAACCTGGACTGTCGAGACGCAGTTGTTCTCTCATTCCAGAAATTTGGCATCATGTTGCATGATCCTGTCCACCTAAGCATCAATAGTGTTTCGTTTCAGAGACCCTCTTGGAGTAAAACTCGCAAGAAATCGCAGATGGTCCCAAAAGGATGTCAGAACGTAGGGAGGAATGCCATCGTCGCGAAGCCGCTTATTAGCAAACACCAACTAGATAGTTACAAACTATTGGACAGGAGAGTAAACATCTCTTATGCAGCCTGTTTTTAAAACCTGATCATCCTCACACGTCTTCTTCAACTTTCGTGGATATTCATTGACTATCACGCAATTGTAAACGAACGCTGCAAAGTAGTCCCACAGGTTCCTTAATAAACCCCGCATTCCATTAGACACGAGAGGGAGTTACGAGAAATCCACATACTACTCTCATGCCTCATCAGTAGTATCCACCGTTACACGGATAGTTGGAAACAGTTCGTAACCTAATAGTGTTTCTTCTAGCATTACACCACCATACTAGGTGAAGCTGTCATGCTCTCACCAAGGATACTCAGTACTATGTGTGCTTGGACTCGAGCCACGGAACGACAGCCTCTCTAGCATCCAACCAGTGCGGCCATCACGGCAAAGTTACCGGTAAGTGCAAGAGTATTTACTTCAGCACACTTCAAACCCACTTGCTTGACCTGCATTCACTAAAACCATAATTCTTGATGTTTCAACCTTTACCCCGGGGCATACAGTGCACTTGAAACCCAGTTCGTGTGGCTCGACTGAACACCGATTCGCTGATGATCAACGGACAAACACTAGCCAAAAATACTGTCCCTTGATAAAATAAAGCATGCCGCCATTGGTCCACAGAGGGAGCAACTATAGAATTTTTCCAGAGGTATCACGTGACTTGCTATTCCACACTAAGTTGGTAGGATTAATCACCTTGTCGTCTGATATTCAAGCATGTTGCTTATCCATGTATGACAGTAAATTTATCCTAAGCCTACTGAAAGCAATCCATTGTCTCTAAGTTATCAAGCAGGTCATCTTCAGGCTGCGTTATACTTCCATTGTTTGACGACAAGTCGATGTCAAACTGACGAATTCTTCCTGAAAACCTGTTATCCCCGAGGTGATCAGGGAATGTTCCTTCAAGAGTCTGCTGAACTGTGCGTCGTGTTGTTAAAGGAATTAGACTGTTGTCGTCCATTTGCGAAACCATCCAGGTAAACAAACGAGATTCCTCCTTCTCGGTATCCTACTCTATCGACAGGTGCACCATTAAGCTCACCATGTGACAGTAGTTATCGTCATCGTTGATTGCATAACATCAGAAGCCACCCATCACGTCCTACAACACGTCAGAGTGCCTGTCACAATGAGTAAACCGCAGCACAGGCTCCCAGCATTTCGACCCTCCAAAATCTCTTCTAGAAAGCGTCAAACTTTAAGATCTCCATACAACACGCCCAAGCATTTATGAAGGGACATTTGAAAAGAAAAATGTCTTGCTGCTTCAGCATATCCGTAAAATCCACATCATGGTTGTGACTTTACTTCAAGAAGACCACCTTTGTTTTACCTGGCGTTTATCGGTGACAGCGACGACACGGGGTAGAAGGTAAGCAATCAACGTTGCCGGTGTTTAACGCTGTCTCCCAAGTTTCTAACTCCAGAAGATTTGAAAATCCCTCTGGTAGGAAACAAAAGCGATTAAATGGTGCACTCCTAGAACCTGTCCAGAGTACACCCAGCCATTCGAATCCTAACAAGACTACGGACGATGCCCCGTCATTGATCGACATTTTGGTTGCAGTCCTTCGCACACAACCGCGTGAGGCCTGGCTCGGCCGTTGAGTATAGGGCAACCTGGCATCTCCGACCTGGCCGGTCAGGGTACAGTGCTCATAGAAGGCCGCCGGTTACACTAATTTACACTGAAGAGAAGGGAGAAAGGCGTCAGAAGTTGTATGCTTTCGCTTATCCACCCTGCTGTATGCAGCAAGTGAGGCGACCTGGCTTTTGGCACCAAGCGACGGCCGATGTGTCATGACAGTATGGTTAGTTGTAGGTATCATGGTTGTACGTGGACAGTGATACTGCCAGGGGGCTCAGACCTAGACAAGAGGACGATTAGAGTTCTCAACCAAAGCCGTTGGCTCAAAAGCCTGACCGCAAGCCAGAGGTAGTTGGCGGGAGATGCAAGTGCATTGTGATTTTTAAAGAACAGGTGGCCACACATGTTCCAACCCCCAGCCTGGAGGACCAGGAGACTGTGTTCGTCAGACCTTCAACGATTGAACAACCTGGTATGAGAGAATGTGTAAGTGTCGCACGGACACCCTCCCCCCAGTATAGCTCAGTGAGTCACGGAGACACACAAGCTGCCATACCACGGTAAAGTGCAGGTTCTCCGTGACAGCGAGCTGTCACAGCTGGATCTCAATCTTAAGTTATTCTCTTGCAGAAGCATACCAGGAATCGCAGCGTTCCCGGCGTAGACTCTGGGGAGGTCTACTGACCGAAGAGTTGTTCGCTTTCGCGCAGCTTACTGTCGAAAACAATAGGTATCACTTTTCGAGTTTCAGTCTTCATGTACTTTTGCGTGTGCTGTGACCGACCCGTACAGTGGTGATTCGCCGCAGAAACACGGATGCTGTATCCTAAACTCAAACAATGGTTACTAGTTTATGCTGTTACCGCGCTGCGCGTAACTCAGTCAACAGGCCTTCCAAACGTTGGAGGACAATGTGTGACGTGCAGGTGGGTCTTGACCACAGGTCTGTCTTAGCCTGTAAATGCGCGTACATGCACACTCATGCGCAGGAGCAAACGCATACATCGCATTTCGATTATCGATCTCGGCAATAAGCCTGAACGTGACAGTCCGAAAACACACATCTCAGATAAACGGATTCCATTCTAACGGTGATTAGTATTCACTCGATAGCGCGTCATTGCGCTGGACCAGCACACTTAAAAAATAAGCCGAGGAATCTAAAATAATTTTTTTAAAGCCTCTAACCGATGCAGTGTCCATTTGGAGTTCCCCATCCCCGTTCATTCTATGCCCCAAGCAACAGAGGGAGCATCTTGTTCCTACAGTAATTCTAACGACGGAAAAATTTCCCCAAACGTACCTTATTGAGGAACCGCACATTTAGGGTTTTCACCATACTTTAAAGAGATCTTCTATTGTTGTTTTAGGTCGTGGGTGGAGATCCACCGAAGTCCGCAGGTTTTACATGAAGAACTGAGACTTCAGTGAACATGTGGTCAAACCCTGAAAAAGTGAGCCCTAAATACCTATCATCCTCATTGAGATTCATTACACTAGTCAACAAGTGTAGCATATTTCACCCTTCGAATTGCAGACTCAGGTTGATTCGATCGAGATTCACACCTTAATGTAGAAACTTTAAACTTGTTGAAAAACGTGCTTCAGGGATTTGGGCATGCCCAGATTTTGCGGGATATGGAATTCCACTTGTATGTGGTTGCATTCATGTGCGAACCGTCATCAAATTGGAGTGATACTGTATCATATGAAAAGCGATATTATCCTCAGATGATGAGGAAATTGCCCTGTTACCGGGGTCGACCGAAAGTTACACCGAATTACGGCGCTCATATACTGCTAAACGCATTGGGGAGGGGGGCGATTGGTAGCTGAAGACAGAACACCATGAAGAAAGGTTATTTTGGGAACTGGGTTATTCTGGGAACCGACTCTTTTCCTGACAGGAATTACCAAAAAGTTGTGCATGATGAGAAGGGGCATTGCTGATGTCTCGTAGACTGGCGATGACGGGTATTCAGATAAACATCGAGAACTAATAAACAACGCTTTGCTAAGAGGCACGTCGTTATGGTTGTAGGCCGGCACTCACTGAGGCCTTCACGTTTAATACAGGCGAAATTTTAATGGTGTACATTCCACCTGTATGAGACAATCGGTTTAGGAATTAAGCTCCCTCAACTGGTTCCAAGATCCTAATATAGAGACACGCTTGTTGTATTATGGTTCCACGATTCCACAGACAAAAGCTTTCTTTCCATGGGCAATCAGACTTTTATTCCTTCAATGGAAACGCTCAATCTGAGGTCGCCGAGATCGGAGCCCTGTACGCCCGTGGTTTTATAGTCAGAATTGGATTTATAATCATCACGATTTTGAAGTTCGGTTTCTTAGCAAGTGCGTAGTCATTCTGTCAGATTTTAAAAAACTTCTCTGTGCCGCAAACGATATATGAATTCTCATCAATATCAATACCGAACGGAAATTTTTAATCTAGAACGCAAATCGCGTTTTGTACCTGTGTAACTGAACAAATGCATAAATCTGTAAAATGTTCATTCTACCCACCTGGTGAGCAAATCCGTGTCGTCCAGACTGACCGACCTTCCGACAATGTCTGCACCAAACACACAATAACGGAGTCGATGCTCTTGATCGAATACCAGACGAATGGCTTCTTGACTGGAATTTGAACCTCGGATGTCAAGCTGGATCCAAGCTGGTTTCAAGGTTTCTCCAAAGAATCCTTTCGACGCTACTGTCCATATGTGAATTGTCTGATTGTCTGACAGCTTTCCACTCCACTCTAATTCAGCATGTGGCTTGTCCCTTGAAATTGACTGAGAAAAAAAACAGATTAACGGTTCTTAAAAGTTTATGGCAATTATTCAGTAAAAATCCCTTCTTATCCCCTAAGTAATAGTAACTAAAGGAAAACAAAAACCGCTGAAATGCAGATAATCCGTACCCGTGGTTTACACTCCACGAAAACAGCACTCAGGCCAATCGCAAAATAAATTCCGACAAACAGCATCGAGGCCCTGTTCCGAATAGCCTGTCCACACGATTTCAGTTAGCCAAGAGGTGTGCGGCTACCCTGTGCTGCTGTATGCTTTATATACACCCGAAGGACCACGATGGACCTGCGGTGGCCGCAACGAACAATAACTGTACGTACGTACGTACGTACGTACGTGTGTGTGTGTGTGTGTGTGTGTGTGTGTATCTGTGTCCGCCATCGCCCATAATCACTGGCGGACACCGTAATTACCGTAAACCACGTTCGACAATTACCTCAAAAGAATGATAGCGTGACCACTGCCCAGCAACCAACAGCGCCAGATGACTTGGAACCAGTTCAGTGATAAACATAACAATCCCCGTTCAAAGTCTTCCAACCGAAGTTGCAACAAATCTACCGATTGTTACCAAACTTTTCCGAAAACACTATGAGATTATTTGTACCAGGGTGCCAAGGTTAGTGAAAATGAACTGATTCGATTGTGTACGTGAAACCGTTCGCTTGTTTTTCCCCTGTAAATCAAAATTCATAACGAAACTTGTTAGTTTCACAGTCCCATGTCAATCGTATTCACGCTGGTGTAACTGTTTTCCACGTATGACTTAATTTATTCGCAGTTGACGGAGTTTTGAGGGGAAATTGGTAATTTTCAATGGTAATTTTCATGTCGCCCATCTATGCTGAAACGCCGCAGTGCGCACCTCACGAGACTGCAGGGCATTTCGAACCTTCCGCTTCCCAGATAGTAGGTTGAACACTTGACCGTTTGGACACGAGCCACAGATTAACAACCTGATTCACTGACAGGACGAAAGCCCCAACGAAAATAAACAAATCTCATCAAACCTCTGTTGATCGATAATTAGCTCAGAGGGAGAATAATTTCTCAAGATGAGTGAAACTTCCATGTGAGAAGCCGTCACTCGAGGATCCACTCAGTACGCGACCATGTCATGCGTTTCCGTGATTGAAAGGTGAGTGGCTTTTTGTCCTGTCTAAGTGAGAGCTGATCACATGGCTCATCAGCCACTCGTGGCCAAAAGGCCAAGTGCTGAACCGGAAGATTGCGGGGTTGAAACTCTTTGTTTGATGAGGTGCGCATTGCTGATGATTCCAAATAGGAATGAAACAGTTCCGCTTGTTGACTCCAGTTTGCTGAACACCGAGAATTCGACATCTGAACCGTTAATCAAAGGTTGGTAGAGATCTGGGTTTCAACCCCGGTGTCACGATGACACCGTTCGTACTTCTAAACAAAGATACAAAATGGTAGGTTTGTAGGCTGGATAACACCAAGAAATCCGGTACTGTGATACCGAAAGATTCGTAGGAAATCTGAGTCGGCCTTGAAGCGCTGCTTGGCAGCCCTTCAGACCACTGCCCGTTCTGACTTATTGCAGTGGGAGATCTAACTATATCCACGTCCCATCTGTCTGTTATTTTGCCGGTAGATGTATCTGACTTGATTACAATATCCTGAATGCCCACGATAACACTGTGGAAAAGTTCACTAAACTGTTTCGGCCTGCCAGCGCACACAGTAACTAACTAACCTAAGCAGCGGACGAATCTTCTTATGTCAACTGGACGATGATTACAAAATGTCTATTTAATTAACTAGACTTTCCACTGAACTCTGCTGGGAGACGTTGTGTTCGTAACTTTTTCACAAGCCGTCGTCTGTTCAACTTGATCCTATCCGCCCAACCATCTGAAATAGTCTCTTGTCTACTATGAACTGCTTCTAATAGTTGGGGTTTCAACACACACTGAACTGATTTAGTCCAACCGATGAACTGAAACGCGAAACAATGATATCACTGTTAGGTGTTGTATGGCATCTAAACTCCCATGAGGCCAATTAGAGTCTTTTAATATACTAGATACATGTAGGTGTGAACGGCTGAGAGATGCACATCCGAACCAATGTCAGTTTGTCCTGGGAATATCAGTATGATTAATTTCTGCGGAAAAAAAAATAACCTTGCGGTAATGGAAAGCCGCAAGAGTTTTGTGTTTAGATTGGCTATCATTGTGTAATTGTCTCTTCATATGGGATTTCAAGATTTTGAGCTCTCTAGATGGTCGGTGGAGCTAACCGTAGTAGCCGAAGTGTGGATGCTGATGCCTTTGCACCGCCAAAAGAACCTACCAATGTAAACGTGAATGAAAGGCGAGCGACAGCTGACAACGTTCATCAACCTGCCTCTACCTCTACGCGCAAAGGATAGACGAAATCAGTCAGTCTTTGATTATCGCTGTCTCCGAAGCACTGGTCGGGTCTGGTGGAAACACATGATTGGCAATGCTGAGGCACGCCAGATGGTTTTAGGGAGAAAGAACTCTCCCACGATAGATGAATTGCTGTAAAGCTGGTAAGGACATGTACTGCGCATGCCTGAAGACCGTCTGCCTTGTAGAGCTCTTCTCGCCTAACCCTGTTCTGAGTGGAAGCGACTGAGAGGTGGACATTGTATGAAAACACTAACCAGTAAACTGAGTTGGGTTGGAAAATTCCACTTCCCTGTTTGGGGACCCTGGAACTGAACTCACCAATGATTAATGACACTGACGAAAATGGCTCAACCGCGCAGTCAGTGACACTCGTGCATTGAAGCTATCGCTTTCAATGCGCAGCTACCTAATTTCCGAACTATCTGAACAAGCCATCGCCTCCAATTCTTGACTGTATCTCCCAAGTTCTTCGACTTTCCGGTGACCGAAAATGCAGCAGCTGGAACCAATGTACCCATGGCGCATGGTTCATAGCTTATACATTGATTGGTTGGTTAGCTGACTGACTGATTGATTGACTAGTGGATGGATGGATGAATGGATGAATAGATGGATGGATTGACTGATTGGCCCCATGCAAGTTTACGCAGTCAGGTGAAGTGTCGAAAGTTCAGAACTGCAGGCTAAGGAAGTGCCCAGCTAGACTAGTTTGTGTAATAACGGTATTTTCTCAGCTTAATTTTCGGTCTCCTACTTCTAAGCTAGCGTTCCCGTCAAACCAACCACCAAAGGTGCAAAACGTGTGTTAGTGCCCAAAACCAGGTCAAAAACGCCTGTACAGCACGTCGTATATAAAATGTACGCGGTGATAGCATTCTGGAAATTCCGGTGCCTTCTAGATGTGCCGTTGGCTACTGGCATTTGGCGGATACTGGATCATGATTGGATATTGGGTCCAGACTTTCGGTCAATCAGAACTCGCCTTGATGCTGGACCGGCAAGCGGCCCGGCCAATCGCGAGCGGGATAGCTTCTTGGCCGTAGCAGCGCCTTACTGCGAGCGGTAAAGCGGTATGGTGCGGAATTCCGCCCAACCGTTTTAGGAAGAAATATTTATGTGTAGTTTGATGGAGTTTTACTTTCTACTATCAAGTAAGGGTCGTTAATTTTGGTGAAGAGCATTCAACTCAGCAGCGACACAGTGTACTAATGTTTTATGAGTTGTTGCCTTATCTAAGAGCGGCGGGTGATTTTTTGTCCACTTCATGATACGCCGTCGAATCCACAGCCGCGACTGCTTGACGTAATCACTTACAGAACCGTTGGGACACCCACGTACGTCAAGTCACTCGTGGGCAACACAAGGGTTCTCAATCCTTAACAGTTGAGCCTGTCTATGTAAGGCGCATAATGAGACGGAAGGATCACACTTTGGTTTCTTCTAGAATAGAGGAGATGGTCCTCACATTATCGCTTACTAAGTAGTCAGTCAGAGGTCAAGCAGTCTAACCTTGGTTCTGCTCCATTTGTGCGCCTTCTATGAATTCGTACACGTTGAAATTTGTTAACTAGGCGTAATTCTCAACTGTCCCACCGTGCACAAAACTTGCGAGGGCTATTTTCTGAAAGGTGATTGATCACAGGTCGTGTTATAGATTATTTCCTATGTGGGGACATGGGCCGATAAATATAATCAATATTTACACATGGGAACTTTATATGGACATAACTTGGGTAACTGGGGCGTATTGAATGGAGGAAATTTTTGATCGCAGGGACATGTGTCCTCATGGTATTGGGATTTTAATGGAATAGCTACCGTACATGTGGTTATCATGAAATGACAGATTAAAAGAAGCGGAGAACCAGTTCCGAACGTAACTGGACTACACAACTGCCAATGGAATAACCGTTTTCGTTGAGACATATTCAATTGGTTGCTGTTCACTTGCCCTTGACAGATGAGTTCTATTTTTAGTATCACTTTTTGGCCCGCCTAGAACCTTCCACGTGAGTTTTATAGACAGCCCGTTTTCGGCTGCACGTGACACGCCTGTACACGTCAGTGTTCAATAGATCAGCTGATTCGCACGTTCGTTGGCTTTCTGGTTTGAATAAGCGCATCAGGCTATCAAGCGGCTATCCAGACTCGGGTTCCCGGTATTAAGAAGGCATTAAGAAAACTGCGGTCCACAACAGAAACATTGCGCTGAACAGTGGAGAAAAATTACATAAGTCTCACGCAAGAATAACTGTGAAATTCAGAACACAAACTGATGAGAACTCAGTTTTTTACGATCTGTTCTTTTGGTCAATACAGATCGAGGGATTACAAAACTAGAAACGAGCAATTCGTACAAGTGAAACAAGGATTAAATTGAGTAAAAGTGTTTACGTTTACGTGTTTACCTCACGACCGACTGGGCTGAGTGACCAGCGATCGCGCGAACAGACCATGGAAGATTCACGTGACCACTGACTATTCAGTCAACCGATCATGGCGTAAACAGTCTTCATACCTTCGCCCGCGACACCACTTTGACCCTGTTTTGCTTGCACGGATCGCTCATTTTTAGTTACATAATCCCTCGATCTGCAAAGTTTTTCATGGGTTTCGACACTAGCAAGCTTGGTTTCTTAGATGGCGACCTTCAGGAGCTATCGACAATCAGGTAACGTTACTATCCATAGTAATTTGACTGCCAATGTTATCTAGTCTGGTTTTCACTAGGCTACGTAACTGGCAGGCAATGATCCTCGAAATCAGCTGAGTGTTTGTGGTCAGTTCCCCAAAAGTTTAACCATACAATATGACTTGCCGTCACCAAGACTCATCATCAGACAGTGAACTGGTGTGACGGTGTATACTACTGATGGGGCATGCAAGTAGTATATGGTCTAATTTCCAAGCGCCACCCACGCATCCGATGGAAAGTGAAGTCTGCTACGGAAATTATGGAACCACTTCGCAATGTTCCTTCATTATTGTTTAGTATTCAGTGGACGTCCAGGAAAGTTCAAGAGGACGCTTGATAATGCTCACTTTTCAAAAACTCTGTGCAGGTGAGATGTTTACTTTGTCTATGGCTTGTAACCACTTAGTTCGTGTTTGCCAATAAGCAACGCGGTGAAGAGCATTCCTCGTTTCATTTGGTCCCGTGGCCAGGACAAGCATGAAGGTCACGTGGCCACGACTTTTTGAGGATGGGGATGTGCGGACTCTCCTGGAGGATTGCGAGGATGTTGCGAAGGTGGCTGGACAGAAGACCGACCGGGATGAGTTGGCGGCACTGAAGAACACCCTCAGGGGCCAGGCGAAGACGACCTTAGATGCAGCTAGAAGGACTGAGCCGCCTCGAGGGAGGCTCTTGCAGCGGAGTTCGTCACACCAGCCGACTGCCCAAGAGACTATGAGACGGCCGGGATGAGGCGGCGGAGCCTGGACATCATAACATGAGCTACTCACGTGCTTCATCAGTAGTATGCACCATTACACTGGTAGCTAATTTGCTCCCCAAATGATTTTTACAAGGGCGTAATGAACCACGACAAGTTAAACACCCCACAACCGTCCGAGGCATGCTGAGCACAATGTCCGTCTTTGGAGTTAAACCTGATCTCTGAGGAGAAATTCAAGTGGACCGATATTTGGCTTTGGAATTCTGGAAAAAATGTGCGCCAACATATTTATCGTAGATCCTATACGCAGTAGAGTACTTCGAGGAGGAAAACTTATTCCGAAAGCATACGAAGACACTTTAGTTGACAAGCGCAAACCGTGGAACAAAAACTACGATCAAATCCCTCACCTTACAGGGCACTGTCTTTGGAGCGCAAAGCAACCAGGTTATAAAAATGCAGTTTTGCGTCATCTATAGGTGATTTCTGACAACCACGGGGGCCGTTTTGACATCCTCAAGCTTGACTCGGTGACAACTAAGGACCTGAAGGAAATTCGTTATTCCGAGCACCTCCGCATGTCTTTCTTACAGAAAAGCTGGGGCTGTCATTGAAAACAGAACTCGCCCACTTTACTTAGACTCAGCTTCATTTTCGAACACCACCATGAGGGGCCGACAATTCATTTTGTGAAACTTCGTTTGCTCGGAGTGGAGTAGGGGTTGGGTCAGTTACACAACATTGGGTATACTTCGAATCCACAAACCAGTAGATTAGACAGAATTCATGCCAATTTGTTGAAATCCAGGGTCACTTTTGAGGAATACCTCATCCGATTTATTTGCATCATCGGATTATTATGGCTTGTGAATGCGGTCGTTACCGTTACCAAGCGGTAGCGTGTCTGGAACAGTGGTACATGATGGTCATTTCGTCAGTCATCTTGAGCTCCCCTGTGAGTGAGGTTTGTTTCATCCTAAAGCTATAACCTCATGGGTTTTCCGAAGCTTCCACTTGTTCCCCTTTAGAAATTGGGGCTGGTCGCCTACGCTAGGAAGCACATTCGGATCCGGCCGTATGTCGCCGGCAAATACGCTACTAGCGACATATAAGTAGTTTAATTAAATAACGTGAGAAGTTGGTACTAGTGTCGACGACGGTGGCGTTGAAGCGATTCTGTCAATGAGCAGCCAAGATCTCAGTAAAACTATACCAAAAATCGCCAGAACAAAACAATATATGAAGTCATTCATTGGTCATTATCGATCACAATCGGTTTTCACTTGTAAGCAAACATTTCAGGTCTGCTTATTTTTCATACGAACTTGTGATGTGCAACTGCGTGACATCATTCAGGTGAACTATTGATTTTTAGGCATGATTATTTGAACACTTTGCCTAAAGAATATGAATCTAAAACAACCAAACACGCATGAAAAGTACTATAACTTATCAGAATATTCCCCACAGTGGCACAAGGATATTCAGCTTGGAAGAAACGAGTATTTTTCGCGTGTAGTTTTCGACAATCAGTAGGCAGTTTGACGGTAGTTGACATCCTGCATGTGAAGTAAATCTGTACGAAAGAGCCATGAGGGGCTTTGCAACTGTTTGGTCCTCGTTGGGACTCGTCGGCAGTGACTAGTCTCCAGGGCGTTTCCAAAGCCCGACCTCCCGGCTAGTACCTGAACAATTAACAGTTCAACCAAGAGCGGCTGATCAGTAGTGTGAGTAACTCGTACTTAGAAAAGACATAACCCCATTCGTCCTTTAATCATGGATGTATCATCACGTGGTCAACTGTTGGCTGGCTCTTCAACTAAGAACTTCTCAGATGGTAGGTACGTACAACTCGCAAATTATTTTTTGTTCAAAAAATTGATCACCAATGCCAGATGTTTTCTGGCTGCAGCAAACCAACAATGATGTTGGGCTTAGGACAACTGAAACAGTTAGCCACAGATGAAGCCTATCAAGCCATGGTGACCATTCCTACTGGAAACAGCAATCTACGCTGCTGAACTCTCTTCTGTGAGGCCGATGTTAAAGACCCGCACATAGAGGTAGCGCGGATCGTGTCACTCAGGTTGCAAGCTCGCACAATGACATGCCTTCTACTTAATATGGCTCATGCAGCATGGTTAGGGTGGTTTTTCGAATTGGGTTGAAACGTGCGCCAAGCATGTTAGTTTTAACTTATATGAGCAGCCCTTTTACGTCTTGGATCCCTTTGCCTTTGGATCCGTTTGCCATATTTAAGAAATGACCACGAAAGTCGACCGAGGCCAGGAAATCAAGTTCCTCTCAATGAGAAAAAATGGAGCTACATAACTCCGTCCTGATATAGTCAGGCCATACAGTTGAAGAGAATATTGGTAGTTCAGATGATGACCTTGACAGCTCATTAGTTGTTTTGATCGGCATTCCTACTGGCCTTTTGGTTGACCTGTTTTCTGATTGGTGGGTGTCCAGGTAGCTTGAGACCTGAGCTTCCGATTTGACCTTTGTTCGTTCATCCCCACGGTGACTCCCGTTTCTTCGCCCTTTGGTCTGATCTCTGAGGCTGACTGAGTTGGTGGTCCCTCGCTCGTAGCAACACGGGGGTTCGATTTCGATAGGCCGGTTGACTGAATCCCAAGTCAAGTCTCCTACTTCCACTTGGTACGATTTTCAAGTTCTCTAGTTTAAACCTGTGTCCTTCCTGAATTTCATGTATGGAAATGAGAAACGGCGAACCGTATCTTCTGATAGTTGGTTTGCGTTCTTTTACTCGGACAGAAGGATTTTTTCTGGTCCGTCTTTTGCAGTACTTGGTCTAGTTGATACAATACACGACATTATTTTTTCCGGCTTCCCTGGCCTTTTAATTCGGTCTTTAAATCGGTTTATTCAATGTAGCGGCTGGTTAGTGGGCTTCTAAGATACTCTCCAATTGTAGTAGCCTGGTTGTGTTCTTGGTGTACGGAAGAGCTATTCATTTAAATGTTCGATCTTGATGTTCTTCTTGTTGTCTTTTTCTTCAAGCCTTTTCTGATGAAGTTTCTCGGATATCCATTTTTTTTAAATACACGACAGAGATAATTTTATTCCTTCAGTCTAAGTTGTGCTCTACTGCAGTGCGTCTCGAATCTTTTCAAAAGAGTGTGAATGCAACTTTTCTTGTGGTTCACAGGATGGATTCCGTGCTAACTTAGTAATTGATCGATTTGTGTCTTCTTCCAATATACACACGATTTAAGAGTTTGACCCGTGTTTCTGAGTGGAAGTACATCTAGAAATGGTATTCGGTTGTTCTTTTCAATTTAGATTGTAAATCTGCTATCTTCGAATATCGTGCTAAGCAGTTGATGTGCACCTCAAGGCCAAGGTCAATCTGGGTGAGTAGACCCTATATCGATCCGTGTACTTCCACTCACAACGCACTGATGATATCACCTCGACTGGAGACGAAACGTTTGCAACCAAACTGTCCAGCTCGGCGAACAAACCAAAGGCCATAAACCGGTCAATGTTCGAACTTTCCCGCATTTGAAGACAAAGCAAAAATAGTTTCCTCTAGAGCGCAAAACAGCGATTCAGGTACAATGTGTTAC
>SJOL01003901.1:180876-192745 GCA_004794785.1 Opisthorchis felineus | reverse complement strand
CGCTCAACGTTGACTAGTGTTGGGCATGATCACAGTAGTGAAATCAGGAAAAATAGCGCGGCGAACTCCAGTAACAAGCATTTGAAATGCAGCAAAATGGAGCAGCTCTATAAAACAGGCATGGTCGAATGCGAATAGATGTGCGCCAAAATTTGCAACGTCGAGTCGTGACAACCTACTTGGATTTGGGGTCCAGATGCAACCGATTGGGATACTAGTCTTGTCAGGGACGGTTTGTTATGTTTCTGTATGCTCAAGTAAAACACTTGGATGGAATGGGTAGCGGGCATACTTGGCTACGGGTAGGCTACCTGTGGCTGTGCCAACGTCGTGACGTTTCACTCTTGTTCTTGGATAGCCCCGTACACGGACATCCTAGGTTTGTGTTTGGAGAATTTGGTAAAACGTCACCAGGACAAGCCCAGAAATTTTAAAAGAACAGGACCACAACGGAACCAGTGTGCCATTTAATATACTGAGGAAACAGCGTAATTCGTAAGTGGGTTACTGACATCCAGGAAGAACAAAGTGCACCGCAGCTAGAAGTGAAACCAAGGAGAAATGAAAAGAGATAAAGGTTACCAGAAAGCTTCAGGGATGGGAAATATACTGCGGCTTAGAATGAACGACAACGGTGGGGAGGAAGCGTTAAACTCACCGACTACTGTAGTGATGCAACGGTATCAGGTCTTAAACATACTCGGGGTGTTGCTAGTTTTGATGTTGTAGAATCACGTTACCGGGGTGGGGACAATGAAGATATGTGACAGGCGATTAGAGACAGTGGATGTAGCCGTGTAAGAATTCCTGTAAGAATTATAAGTAAATGGCAAGATGGTGTGCTGCCTGAGGTATAGTAAGTTTTATGGTCGTCCGTAAAGCTGAGTAAAAAGAGGAAACTGAAGCAACTGAGTAGTTGCAGCTAAAAGCTGCATCTCGAACGTTCAGGCTTTTGCAGCTAGTTCGTAAAAGCGGACAGCTAACTTGCTAGAAGTTGCGGGAGGGACGACAGTCACGAGGGAAGCGTAGCGGGTAACAAAATGCATCTTAGAACCTACTACAGACTGCTACCAAGCTGTTCATTGGTGCTTATACGAAATACGGGGCTGCTGTGGAGAGAAAAACAAGCCGCTGGCTAGAGGCTACGGGGAATAATAGTATGCATAGTGTAAAAGCGGGTGGATGTCTGATACCGCGTCACACGCAGAGGATTTGCATAACCAGTTCACAGAGTTTGGAACCTCGGTTCAGGGCGTATGCAGACGAAATTTTGTAAGAGACGCGAGATGGGTTATGTTGTCATACCCGTGGTCATTTTGTATGCTTTAAGGACGAGGTGTTATCAGTGTCGCGAAGTCGCTAGGGAAAGTGGTTCTTGGGCCAGAAGGACAAAATTGAGGACGAAGGCTCTCGATTTTTTCCTTTATTCGACCCGGTTGACCTGTACACCTTTTTCCAATTCATTTTGGTTTGTTGTTGTGGGTAAAGTGGCCGAATACTGGGGCTACAGGCTAAAGCCGAGACATAACTGAGGTGCACAGGTTATTTCCTTAGAGTTCTTGTGTATAATGAAAGTTTAACCTCTGCCACGTATGCACTAATCAAGAGCTAGCCATTTAAGCTATTTTCTGTCCATCGCTCCGGGCTCGCAGTATCCGAAAATTTCAATTTCAATAAAAATTCTTACATCTAGCTCGTTATTAAAGTTCAGAATAACACCAAAAATCAAAACCACGAGCAACCCACGTCCCCGCCCCGCAAGGATTAAACCTCCAGTGTTAACTCGGCTGAGCCCACCAAGCCCCGGGGAATGCCCACACTCCGGCTGATTTTGGGTTGACGCTCAGCAAACAAGAGTGACTTTTCCAGGTTTAGACTGATTCTCTGCTTCTAGAGAGCACAAGCCTTTAGTACGAGGGCTCACACTGCGTTACTCACAGGTCATCATCTGCAAACAAGCGCTTGACTCGTTTGGGCCATGGGCTACCAGGTATCAGCGGAGAGCATCCATACAAAATTGATGTACACTTTGAACTACACCGATAGGCACAGACCACAACGCAAGTATTTATATATTTTTTCATAAAACATGCCGGTCAATGTAAGGCCATTCAGGTTCCTACCTGCAATGTTTGTCCGTAGCCCAACAAAATTCCCTTTGAGCTGGCTGAAAGGCTTGCAGTACGCAACGGGTCCTATGGCAGTAATGGCGATTTGAAGGACGGCTAGAGAGCGGTGAAAGAAGCCATACCGACAGCTTCTGATAGCGTTTGCCCGAGGCCGCTCATACAACTCGAAAATCAGCAGCTCACATCCACCACCAAATCATTAACAGCCTAACGATCGGCAGGGCGCTGGCTGAGAGCAAAACCCGAGATGCCGAGAGAGCGAGGGGAGGCGATCGTGCCTTGTTCCAGAAAACCCGGTCAACTGGTCCAAGGGGGCGAGTGATCGTGAAACGATGCTTAAAAACGACGGACTTGGAAATGATTTGTAGAAGCGTCATGTCCAACGACGGGTTTATTTTTTAGGAGCCCTTCAGATGACCTCCATCAAATCAACCATTGAAACGCCAAATTAACCTCAGTGGAACGCCCTCAGCCGTCTGCCGTCGATATCAGAAGTCCAGCGTGCAATCGGATTGCTTCCGCGCAACAAATCACCTGGTTTGCAGTCCCTTCCTCCGAAGCGTGAAGAGTCAAGTGTGGCTCAACTAACGGCTTGCTCCAAAACATCTGCTGTAACGGCAAGAGGCCGACAGAATGGAGCGTCTCAACTGTGATTCCCATGTGCAAAATGTGTACAATAATATTATGTCAAAGCAACTGGGGCGTCAGTTATGTGGCCGCCGCTTCCAAGAATGTTGTGTATTGCAGAAAGTGGTACAATTCCAGTTTCCGTACATGGTCGCCTATTCCGCCCACTGTGACACATCATGAGGCACGGACTTTTAGACAGCCTCTCACGGAGATAAAGGGAAACTGGCACAATCGCACTTATGCAGTTGCCATTTAGATTTCCACATAGTCATGCCAGAATCTCCGTGATTTTCCGAGAAGCGCCGAGCCAAAATGTCCGATCATGATAAGCTGGAATCCTGACCAACCACTGCATACTTTGGCATTGTCCGCAGCCGGTGCGCGATACATCCGTCCGGTCAGAGGGACTCTTAGTTATTAAGAGTGGTTCACCACCAGTCACCTCAGGACTGGAGATGTTGTTTCTCTGACTGATCTGTCTTGTGCTGGTTCGAGGAGCTGTTCTCACATGCCAGCCAGTCCCTGGAACAGTGAGGCTTCCGGTCCAGGAGCTGATGCAGATGGTTCTTCTCATGCTGTAAACTTTTGGGGCTTGTCAAGAATTTCCGATATTTCATGCAATTTGTTTACATTGTGGGGCCATAATCTGCTGCCTGAAGTTGATTGGCCAGATGAGCGCGCATATAAAATCTGACCCACACCGCGTGCTTGCTTTAGAATTTAACACCGTGTTTACCGTATACAGCGCCACTATACCGTCGGCTCAGCACCAAGCCTGCATGTGGTTGCTTTAGTATCGCCTGTGCTTTCTTGAGAGGAAGGAAGTGAACTGCAGGACCACGGGACTGTGGCTGAAGGGTGCAGACCGCGGGTAAAAGTTGTGGGCGGTAGGCAGCATTCACCAATCCTGGCGGGGGTAAGACATTTATTGAGCATCAAGATAAAAATCTCCGCTTTGTCACGTATGTTCATCCTGGTGCTTGATTTGGCTGTAACGGAAGTGACAAAACGCTCACGGCGTGGCGACGCCGCGAAGGTGTTGCCACCATTTACGGTTGTTTTGGTACAAATGGCACCAAAGGAATTGCTTCGAAAATTGAAGCAAACCAATCCCATCCAGGCTAGGGAGATCAAAGCCTATGCAGATGGTGAGANACGCTAACTTCGCTGCGTCCATTAATGCGTATGATCACTGAATCTTGACTTCAAAACATCGGTATACACATGGAACTTTCACTATCGACAATGTGACTAACTGAGCGATTAGTTAGTTCGTCTTTATGACAGTAAGACGTCCAAACAATTTTACTTAATGTATGTAATTGATTACTCAATTATCCTTTCGGAACTCCTATCAAACAAAAATGGCTTCCTTAAAACGACAACTGGAGTGAATACCCATTATATTTGTACGGATGCGGCCAATTAATAAAAACATACAGCGCCGGGGGTTGTTGTTTATTTTTCAGGCATGGGGATGGCAGACGGACATGTGCGAGTATGAAGGACCGTCGGTGGCCATTGGATTACGCTACCGTGCATAGCTGAGATTTCATAATCAGAGTCACACATAGACACGGGCCTAGCAGTTATAATAAGTTGCCAAGGTGGACGACGGCGCGTGCAGTTACCACGATAAACGGCAATGGTTGTCCTTATTTTCCGTCAAAGCTGCTGAGCTTCACGTTGTGTTCTAGCTAAGGAGCGTGATTATTATTAACAAGAGAGTTATCATTGCGTTGATGCTTTACATGTAGATATCTCATGTCGCTGCATCATCTACTGACTAGTCGTGCATATCTGTGAATGGGGATCATCCACAGAGATCACAATCTCATCAATACTGCGCAATGCATCCAGTTGTCTTCCAATGTTCTAGTGAGTGGAAGACAAGCTTCCTAAAAAATCTGTATTGTGCCGAAGTTCGCTTAACGAACCCATCTCATTTGTTATGTCTGAAGAGTATAAAACATACAAATGTTATTCCCCTGTTTACCTGGGTGGAATTTGTATGGGATACTCTGTAGGTGTCACCTCACTTTTAACAAACACCGCAAAGCACCAAAGTATGCTAAAGTTTGGTTCTGTGCTTTATCTCATAAAATGGCAATAAAATACGAAGCGTTGATTGTCGATGAACTTGAGATTTCGCTCACTTAAAAATGCTGTGAACAACATATCACTAAAACGTGCAAACGCATTAGACTAACTCCCCGTAAAATTCGCAAATTGAAAGACCCTGGAGTTTGGCCAAAGATAATTTACGTTTACTTCAAGTGAGCGGCAAAGAATTCGGGATCTTCCGGAAACGAGTTCCCAACTATTCTTCAAAAAGATAACTGCAGGAGACACAGAAGAAGAGCTGACTTTTCGCAAAATGCGGAATTGCTGTTAGAAATCCGCGAACAGAACATACGAAAACAGACCACAACAATAGACCTCATCCGGAAAAATAAAAATATACTATTTATGTACGTAATACACCGCCGAAGAAATGAACTAAGCGTCTTCTCCTGGAGGGACAGAATCGAAGAACCCAATATTGACCCAGTAGTGTTATTTGAAGCCTATGGGTAACACTATGAAGGCATGCATTCTGCCCCCGTATCATCTTCGCACTCACTCTTGGCAAGGCGTTGGTACGGACTGCCTCTAACCGTCTTGTTCCTCACGGGGACGGATATTCATCAAATGATGCACAAGATGAAACTTTTCAGTGCATTGGGGCAAGAGGAGGTCCATCCTAAGAATCCTGAGCGAAACATTGGCAAATAATTTTTACTTGGTGTTTCGTCAGTCGCTCGACGAAGGCTACCTACCCTCTACTTGGAAGGAAGCAAAGGTCACCCAAGTTTACAAAACTGGTTGCCGCTTAGCGCCCGGAAGCTAGAGGCCTGTTAGCCTCACGAGCAAGCTGTGCAAAATAATGGAACGCATTTTGGAACAGGCCATCCTAAATCACCTCGGTACAAATAACTTGATATTCCCAAGGCAACACGGATTCCTTCCGGACCGTTTTTGCGTAATAAAGGTGCTCGTATTTACGGACAGCCTGACCCAAGCCACAAACGAAGGATTCATTTCGGATGCCATATATTTCAACTTCTTAAAGGCATGTGATCGAGTCTTACACATTCCGCTGCTCCACAAGCTCGAGTTTTCTGGGATCAAGAGGAAATCCTACGCCGGATTAAGTTGGTCCTCTCAGATAGAACACTCCAAGTGAAAGTAGGCCCCACCCAAATTTTTCAAGAACAGTCTCCACCGGAGTTCCCCCAAGACTCCGTTTTGGGACTACATCTGTTTCTGATCTACGTCAACAGTCTTCCAGAAGTAAGTTCAAGTACACGACTGCCTATTGCGAAGAACTGCAAAGCCAGATTTCCGACACTAGCGCTCTCCAAATGAATGTAGATGCTGCAGGACAGTGGTCGCTGCATTGCCTCCTCCTTAACAAAGAAAAGTGCGTCAAAATGTCGTTCGGAAAAGACCAAGCAAAAGCCTTCGTTGCGCATGGTGAGGGCGGACTAAAAGACACTACCAAAAAAGATACAAAAAGTGATGTACGTATCTGGCTCGCTTCACAGCCGTACTTCTCATTGCACAATGAAAAATCGGCTCAAAGGCATTCGTCGTTCAGCGGATAACTTGGTGCACCTTCACCCGTGTTACTCACATGGACTTCCACATACTCTACGGGGCCTACGTCAGGCCGCTTCTTGAATACGCCAACCAAGTTGTCTACTCAGGGTACAAGAAGGGCGCAATCCTCATTGAGCGTGTCCAACGAGCTGCTACGAAAACGGTTGCCAGTCTTAAATCCATGGACTAGGAAATGTGCCTCGTGGTGCTAGACCTCTTTCCCGGAGTATCGTCGCCTCCGAGGAGACCTAATACTTATTTATGCCTTATGTGAACAAGGTTTGGCCGACGGGTGTTTCGCCGTTGACCGAACTAATACACAGCGGGGATATGGTAGGATTTTCAAGCTCGTGGTGACACTTTTATTAGGCAACAATTTTCTTACCTCGGATGGTTGGTGCGTGGAATAACCCTCCTCCGACGGTTGTTGACACTGCATCCAACGCCCAATTCAGAGCACCTTCAGACGTTTTCATGTGCGTCCTCGCACTGGCTAGCTTACTGTCCCGCGTTGAGAACATAAGGTGCAGCGCTACGCCTTTTTCACTTGTGCCTTCAGGTGAACGGAAGCCGCTTAATGACAAGAGCAAGTCCGACCAGAGATAATTGGGCAACAGCCTCTATCCTGTATGTCAATCGCTGAATCCTCGAGCTCCGTGATTGGCTGGAATTCTGCTCACTCACTGCACGCCTTCGTATTGTCAGTAGCTGGCCCGTTATACAGCTGTCCAGTCGGTGGTGTACGGTCAAGTAGACCCGTTCGACTTCGGAGAAAGGGGCTCACTGATATTATGCTATTCATGTTGAGCCATCGTCGTTGAAATCAAATTTGAGAGAATCAAGGCGGATTTCTTCCTGCCCAAGTTTAATTTGATCACGGATTCATACACAGTGCAGTATACAGTGTCCGCCATTTTGGTTGGTTTTTATGTAGCTATTAGTGATATACAACCTTGCTTACTGAGATTCGGCTGATGAGCGATATTTCCGTTTTCCATTCACACAAATTGTCGGAGAATCACTGTCCCTTGGTGCTACCATAGTGTGTATTACAACAGGCTTGAGGCATTCGCCCAAGCGACGATACTCTGTGGGAAGGAGGTGAAGCACGGCTGGACGCATCATCGGATTTGATGCCAGCAACCATCTTCGTAGCAGCTCGCTGGACACGACCGATGAGGGTATCGCCATTTTTGCGCCCTGAGTGGGCAACTTAGTTGGCATATTCAAGAAACGACAGTTAACACAGTTCCGCCACTTAGATGGTAAAAGTGCGATCTTCCGACAAGCACTATTAGCCGTTCACCGCGATCTGGAAGTCGCTTTTGATTCCGTTGACCGCCAGAAACTTTGACAGTGCCTAGTAATGAAATGTGTCCCTGCTAAATTCTTGTCTCATAAAGGACCCGTGTGCATCCTTTCGACGCGAACGTGTGTACGGCAACTCAGTTCATGACATTCATTGGTGTCAGGCAGGTTGTCCCCCGCCAACCCTTCTCTTTAACTTAGTAATCGATGCGCTGTCTGAGTCTTTGTTACCTGCGCTTAACATCTGGGCGTAAACTAAAAACTAGGTCCCGCTCTACGTTTACCGTGGGTTGTTTACAGCGTGCGGGCAGGATGGCTCAGTGGTTAGAGCGCAAATTTACTGCCCGGAAGGTCCGTGGTTCGAACCTGACCTCTGCCTCTCGACTTCCCCTGTCTAGGCCTGGGCAGCCTGGTAGTATCCCAGCCCTCGTGCTTCCTTTGGGTGGCATGGCAGCTAGGCGCCGAAAGAGCGTTACAGTTGAACGATCAGATCATCAGTTACAACGTGCATCTGTGGTCTGGCATATCTCAAAATATACGTGGCAGTCATGGATATTAAGTGGTGGGGCCTTTCGACAGATCATGCATAGGTAGTGTGAGTCCGATTGCGGAACTGTGATTTGTGGGAGAATGTAGTATTACCCTTCATTTCGCCGGTGAAAAGTTGGCAGGGAGATGAGGGCGCCTGGGAGGTCGTTGACGAAAACCAGAGGCCCCAGGAACAAACTCTTGGAAACTCCACAAGGGGCTCGCAAGTAACTGGAAATTGTGCCACTCGCCTGGGCTTTTGTTCGATCAAACTCTTAACAGTCCAGCCGCTGTGGAAGTATCGCGGGGATGATGCAGATGGCCATTTCCTACAGACGTTTGTCACTCTGCGTTCTATCGAAGTCTTGGAGGATTCAAGATAGATGACGAGCCGGCTTTGTCCAAATGTCGCTGGTCGCCAGAACGTTTGTTTTACAATGGCGATTATGGTTTGCACTGCCCTATATATCTTTTGTGTTGCAGAGCTATTCGCGATGACTTCTGTGAAAGTAACGCCAAGAACAATGTATAACCAACGTACGCTGAATGAATGTGCGTGAGCGTCTTTCCATGAAAGCGGTCTTCACTGGTGCTCCAGTCATTCAGATCTATTTTGCTGGTCTGTTCGCCAGGCTTCCCAGTTGGACTGTGTACAAAGCAGCAACCAAGCAGCGCATCCACATCCAGCAACATGCAGCTGTTTTTGTCTGTGCGTTCACTCAAAGTCCAAGACAACGCGAAACCAGTTCTTTGTACCTTAATGCCTTCAAGAACTTGACCCATTGTAGTAGTAGCTGTGAAACGCAGGCGAAAATCTTGATATTGATACGATGCCGCTGGCAACGGCAAGGACAATTTTTCCTTCAGCGGGCGACTTGAAGGTGTGGAGAGCAAGGAGATCAGAGAAGGACAAGCGGCAATTGCAGCAGTACATCCGGGAACTGTGGACAGGTCGAAACAGCACATACTGGACGATGCCAAGTATCAACATCATCAGGTTGGCCGGGATAAAGCTAGAAACCGTTGCATGAGAGCACTACCGCCAAATCGGTTGTACGGCAGTGAAGCATCAGTACCAGCACTGCTATTGCTGTCTCTGATAATGATGATGATGGTCGTTCGCTGCTTCCAGGTAGCTGGGTTATGGTTCAGCACGTCTTTTATGTATACCTAGATGTATTGTGTTTCTTCGCTCTCCACCTTTGTAAGGTGGAAAGGCCCCTATGGATTCCTGGCAGCTATCGTGTGTTGTATTCCTCTGGTATTTCCATACCAGCTAGCTCACAGTCTTCCTTTCGCGGGGAATAGGTTGTTTGAGCTGCTTACGGGCTTGGTGGTTAGCAGGAATGCCTTCTGATACCTTAGGATCACTAAGAACACCACATGAGAAGTGCCTTCAGTCAGCACAACGTTCCGGATTATTGACCAGGAGCTTGTGATGTCACCAGTTGGGGAGGCTTCAAGAGATCACGCTGGTTCAGTCTAAAACTGATTGAGTACATGTGGTTTCTAGTCTACTGATCTAGGCCAACTCATCCAGAGAGCTACTTAGCAAAAACAAGCAGCGGCTCTCGTGCAGACGGGTTCGTGGTCAACCCCAGCAAAACTTTAACTTTATTTAGTTTTGGAGGTGTATTCCGGATGGTCACGAATATGCATACTATTAAACATCGGGTGAAGAAAAGTGTCCGTGCTGCACGAGGGACTCGGTGGATCCAGGGTGTTCGAGAAATGGAGGGAGCGAAATAAGCTTGGGAAATCGTTTGAACATATCCGCGTGAACGAAAAAAAGCAGTCTCTGGATGGGTGGAAGGGATCCACGGAAATTCTGGATGCTGTGGGTGCGACTCACCTGGAAAGTGGTCCAAAAACGTGCATTAATATCGCTATGATAGGTTGACCATCTATCAATGACAGGCTCATGCTGTTCAATATAGCCGTGGGTGTATCACGTTTATCCTCGTTAAAGTCCGAAAGTACGGTTCAGTCAAGGCAAGAGGCACTTCCAGAAAACGGACGTTCGTGCGCGAGATAGCTCAGTGGTTAAGGCGCGAAGTTACTGACCGGGACGTCCGTGGTTCGCGCCCAACCGGGCAGTATCCTAGCCCTGGTGCTTCCTTCGGGTGGCGTAGCAACTAGGCACCGAAAGGGTGTTACATATGGACAATTATTTTTGTTATCTACCACGCATTCAGTCTTACAGACTGCACTTTGAAGTCCCTCTTTATTTTCACCTTTTTAGCCAGTAAGTAATGCTTTCCGAAGATCACGAGGAAAGTGATAAGCCAAAAAAACCACACACGCATGACGAGCGAGGTGCCGCGGACTTGGAGCGAGTGACTGATTACGTGGAGGAGAAAGAACTGAGTGTTGGGCCTGACGCATTGACCGCAGTCTCGGGAACAGTCGGGGATGAAGGGGCGGCATCCAAAGCTCAGAAAGAAAAACAACTCCTAAAAGTGAAAGTCAAAGCCGAAGACGTAGAGCTCATTGTAAGTTTTTTATGATGAGCCGATTACCCTCATCTTTTACCAACCCTTCCGTCAGGCAACTTAGGTGTATCCTTAGGGTTCGTTTTTCGAATACCCATGTTAACCGGAGGTGGTTAGTTTGACGGTGTGCACACCCTCGCACATGACAACCGCAGTACAGCGTGAATTCGCCATGTTTCCCGCCAATTTTATACAATCACTAATAATAATAATACTGATAATGATAACTGAGACACCTCACTCGTATTAGTTGCTTGTGAACCTTCGATTCGTCACAAGCTACCGTGGCTAGGAAAAACGTCGCAAAGTCCTTATCAGGATTCAGGTTTTCTCTTCGTCTTGAGGAATTTTGATGTTGTTTTGTTTGTCTTTACGACTGAATGTTTTGTGCATGCGCTCTTTTGGCGTCTATAAAGTATTCCTCCAATGGAGCCCCAGGATCATGTTGTGGCCCAAGAACAATGGCACAACCTGCTACCCTTGGCTGACTAAACTATGATCATTTTGACTGCGACATGATATTCTTCGTGCAATTGCAACTTTTGAGCCTTACCCGGATACACCAAAATCAGTTTGTTAGCCTAGCTTAAGATGGGTTGGAGGTTAACACCAGAACAAGTGGCAATTCTAACGTCATCGAACAACTATGCGGTCGATTTTGACTGCATCCCACTGCGGCCGTTGGCAGTCTGTTCATTCATCTCGACTAGCAATTCCGTTCGCCGTCCGTTAGCCCAAACATACACTCGTCACGTAACTACCGCTCGAGATCGGTCCGCCAAATCCGACATCCACTTCATCTGACTGCCTTTGATGTCTGCTTCAAGGCTGGATATCGGCCAGCCATCGCTGTTGTGTTGAACTTGTTCTCATTGGTGTGCACTGCGTTTCCGAAACCGGATTGCAAGATTTAAGTATATCTGTCAGCTTTTTACTCCCAGTTGCTGACAGAAATCAGAACAGTGGTCCCCTTAGGGGGTTCATTACTCTAGGGGGACGAATTCAGATTACCATTATACTGAAGCTGGAAATCATCCTCAAAGACATCAACATCAGTGTTGGCACTGATGCTTCACAACCATAAAGCTCATCTAGTTATCAATCAATTGGAAAATGTTTGGGACCGATTGGGTAGTCATC
>SJOL01003901.1:158360-180778 GCA_004794785.1 Opisthorchis felineus | reverse complement strand
AGAGAGAGAGAGAGAGAGAGGGGGGGGGGGGGGGGGGGGGGGGGGGGGGTGAGGTAGGACTGTTCTGTTTCTCCGAATATCATCATTACTCAAGAAGGAAAGACAAACTCTCCTGAATGGGGATACTAGTACAAAGCAACTTAACGTCAAAGCCGACGTCTGCCTGGTCATCATTCAGATAAGTGGACTCACTAATGACAGGTTACTTTGAAACCAGTTGTTGCTGTGACTGATAATTTGGTTTAACGCGGCAAAAGTGTTGCGGAACCATGACAGTTTTTCAGACAGAGTCCTTTAACAGTGCTTTGAAGAATGTCTGTCGATGACTTGAGACAATCAACTGCATCATAATAGCATGTTTCTTCCGATGGACGGGGCCCATTGATCAAAGTTCGACCGAGCAATTGCTCCGTTTGTTCCATCTTTCCTTCATGCCAACAGCTCCGTTGCGGAACGCGTTCCTAAGAGGACCGTCCACTGAAGCGGCTGTTTTGTTACAAATGATCGTTTCCCGACATGACCGTCCGGGTATGTTGTCTTACTGATGGCTAACAATGCATTAGAAAGACTACAGTTGTGGTAGTGTTCCTTATTCACCTTTCCTCCCGACACAGAAGCGTTTTAGCAGAGCTGAACTCGATGTGTTTAACGGATTTGCTTTCATAAGTCACCCTTTTCTCCCAACTCATGTCTGTTTACGACACGGTTTTCGAAAGTCGAGCATTCGCTCTTTCCTTAGACAAATGAGGGACTGACTGCTTGGTGCTTACTCATCGAGAGGAGAGGCACTCTCGAAAATGCAAATGCGTTCTGAAAACGCCACCATAGTCCCGTCTACTATCCTTCAAGTAAGGGCGCATGCATCGTGGTTTGGTATGGTCTGCCGGGCATCGTCAGAGTGCCTAGGGCATCGAGAGAGTATTCTTTTTCCAAAGTTTTGGCTAGGTATGCTTCAAAATCTCGGCCTTAGCCTATCTGTGACTTTTCATTGCACGTTTTTTCTGTAGACAAACCACGGTTTTTGCTCTTCTTTTCAGTGTCAGGAACTAGAAGTTAGCAAATCTGTGGCCGAGAGACGTTTGAAAGAAAATCAAGGTGACGTTTACAAGACTTTAGTGGAGTTGATTGCATGAGCAATAAATTTTTTTAACATGTTGTTCGGCTGTTCTGCACGTACTGACACAATGAAGCTCGAACGTTTGTCTATAACTTCGGCTATAAGATACAGTTGGAGATGTAGAACTGCTGACAGCAAGCTAGATGTTTGCGTTGTCGCATTCATTTTGAGTCAGACCTGAGGATGACAGAAATATTTATTGATTGACGGTTACCGAAATGTATTTCGAAGCGTTAGGCTGACGACTCAGGGCTCAAGTTCGCATTCATGTGCGCTGATGGAGCGATGATATGGTGTCCTCCGTGCGTATCAGATGGCCGGAATTCAACCCCTGATACGACCGAACAACAAGATGGAAACTGAATGCAAGCAGACTGCCAAGCTCGGCGAACAGGTCAACAGCCACCTGATCTACAATCCAGAAACTCAATTTCATCGCTAGATGTGAACCGTGCACCTTTGTTCCAGTTACCGGTTACGTCTACCGGCGATACATGGAAGGTAAAATAGCCACACATTGGGTGGAATCGTTATGGCATCATTGAATCTTCGAGCGTTTTCCTTTTTGGTAGTGTGGACCCGCCGGAAAAACCGCGTCAATACGGGAGGACTGTTCAAACCAGGGTAACGTTTACACTAGTTCAAAAAATCCCGTGCCTACTTAACATAATTGGACAGTGGATATTCATCTCTGGAGACGATTACACTAGTTTGATCACACCACAATGCGCGTCTCTCAGTCATTTGGCTGTACTGGCTTCGGCGAGCCTACAAGTTTCTTTAGTTTCTCTTCAAACACCAGCAGCTGTCGTTTTCGTTGTCGGAGGAAAGTCTAGAATAAGAAGACGACGATGTAAATTTTGGGTAACACGGACTGTGTTCATGTTTTACCACCTAGCGGTTCATTTCACAAATACCGGAAATTGACCGCAAACAGAACCGGACATCAAGTGGAGCAACGAGCAGTCTAATGAACTCGTGGAGTGGTTCTGGTTTCGCGGTACTCTGGCGTGGTTTTCAACAGCTCATTTGATGACTGCGCAATCAGCGCGGAACACGAGCTGATAAAGGCGTCTTTGTATGAAGAAAATGAAGTCCGTCTACTCATTGAACAACTCTATGCCAATGCGCGCAATTCATATCCTGAGTAGCCGCATAGGGGAGACCCGGTGACTACGGACAATCACTTACCAGTTTGCTAAAATAATTAGGAAATGTTTTTTCATCTCCACGGTATAAAGGCGACCCATAATATCAGGAGCCTGTACAGAGCTATGACAAGCTTTCTTCATCAGAGTAGTCAGTGCGAATCACTACTTCATCTCCGTGAACAGGCAGCTTCTCTACTTTGCACACGCCTGACTAACCAATCATCATTTAGTTGGGTTACATAGTATGCGAGACACCACTGGGACTATCCAGTTTTTACTCAGTTCTTTTGACTCGGCTAACATTCTCCTGCGTCCAGACATACCCGTCACCGTGCCGCTATCCGAGCGCATTACGTAAACCTTAGCTTAGTAATCCTTTTCCGATCATCCGCCTTTTAGATTGCTATCAACAGATCGAAAGTCAAGTTCTTCGGTCGCAAGTTTGATAACCTATCGAAGGTGTCTGTCAGAAACTAGCCTAATCAAATTATAGTGTATACAGGGTTTACCCTTTCGTAACCTTTCATTTCTGATGGTCCTGCTCTCCTCAAATCTTTGCCTCCAGGATCCTTTGTGAATGAGTGTATCGAGAACCTCAATATTTCTCCATCTGTTGCACCTGTTTATTTTTTGTCGCCAAAATGCCCATAGGTTTTGAGCAGGTGGACGGCCATCTTCCCACCCAACATTTCTAAAACACCCAACCTTGGAGATGCTTCCAGCCTATTCAAACTAGCCTGTTCTTGGCTTACCTTCTCAAGCCGTCCCTTGTGGATATTTTCACACTGTTCAAGACCCAAGTCAAATCCTAACAACTACCGTGTCACTCTAACGGATCCGCTTTGGAGAGCTGTGGAATCCGTTATGGTATGCCGGCCTATTCGAACCACCGATTCTTTAGGTTACATCTGAGAGTGGTCGGTTGAATTGTTTGTCGTGGATTTGTTTTGATGGGGGTGTTTCCACGGCCCATTCCATTAACTCAGTTTATCAAGACCTGTCCCTCCTATCCTGTTTTTTATATATCAGCTGTCTAGTTGCTTTGAGTTTCTCTGCCTAAACGGATTGTGAACGACCGTATATAGGCGAGCATCATCGTGAACGCCGATCCCGCACACGCTGCGGCATTCGGCCCTTCAAAATCCTTGTGCTCTCCTCATGTCTAGCCAGTCTTCTTCGGACGACCTCCCCTCCCGCCTTAGATTTATTATCCGTTGTTCTGCATCATCCTGGGATATTCGTCCATTCACATCTCGTCGGTCTTTAGTGATTTTGGTTGAGAAGAATCACCGCCTGTCCCTAGAGTTCAGCGGCAGTTGTCCTATAAATAATGGTATTGGCAAGTCCTAATCAAGGTAGCTTCCCGTGAAGCTCTAGCAAGTCTGAAGCTCCCGATGCGGCAACAGCAGTGCCTCTCGCTTTTTCTACGGCTGGTTTATTTATGTAACCTCTTTTCCGACCATTGCACTTCACACATTCTAGTCCACTCATACACACGCACGCTCAATCTGCTTAGCATATACTCCATTTTGAATTCTATTTTATTGTACCTCATTTTGTGGATAAATTTGCAATAACACGCTGGACATCTTGGGGTGCTGGAAGTGACTCTGTGACTATATTTACACAGACTAAGCTGAATTGTGGTTGGGACCAGTTAGCCATGTGTGAATCGTTCAACTGGTGCTCGCCACCAGGCCACATTTCACACACTGCGAGTCCGGACTGTTAAGTTGGACAGCAAATCGGTATTCTGATGACTTCAGAACTGTCCCCTACTCCTCCTCACCCTACGGTCTTTCTTCGGATTTACACCCGGTACACGACGGTCGCATGTGCGGCTAAGCGCACCGGCAGTATGTCTTAATTGTTGTACGCCCTGGTATCCTACCAGGGCGCCCAAACCTAGACGATTAAGGTTCTTAACCAAAGCCTTTGGCTCAAAATCCGGACAGTAAGACAGCAGTGTTTGCCAGCACATTACGTTTTCTAAAGAACATGTCACCACACATAACTCAACCTGGTGGACTAGGAAAAGGTGTTCGTCAGGCATCTAACCATTGATCAAACTGGTATGAGATACTCTACGAGTGTCGCAAGGGCACCCCGAGTATTGCTCAATAGGTCACGGAGGCATACAAACCGCCACACCACGATAAGGTCCAGTATACTCGTGACGGCCCAGCACACACCGTATATGGCGCCACCTGTGGGCGGGTGTGTCGGCGCAGTTAGATGTGACGAGTAGACCTGGAAATGAATATCAGCCCACCATGGGTGGACGTGAATGTGCGTGTATAAAGAACCATAACCAGTTATCGCGCGGACAAGCCAGCGGCACAAAAGACGAAGGCAAATAACACAAGCATGGTAACCAGCATATTGGAAGGAATACTGAGGGAACACTCAACAAAATGCATGTATATATGAAGATTCACAGAGTAGTTTACGATTAGGGCGTAGGACAGAATCACGAGTATGATACATTTGAGGGGAGTTAGCCTATATACACACGACACAGGTGGCAAACAAGGGATTCCAAGATCAGAGTCTACGTAGTTTCGTGGCGAATTGAGGGGAGCGAGGGACGGTGGGAGATACCCGTCGAGGTTGTCGTACAGGCTTGTATTGCCGTATGGGGTTAGATTTGTGCACCAACTGTGTTCGTAGCGCCTTGATCTCTCGTTCTTCTCTGACCTCTTGTTCCCTGTGCTCCTGCTCCAGCTGAAACTCCAGCGCTTTCCTTTTCTGATCAATAGCCTCATCGAAGCGCGATCGCTCCTCGGCTCTTCTTTTGGTCGCCAGTTCTGGTGAAATAGGAACCAGAGGAGGACGGGAAGTTGGTTTTGGGTAGAACGGCGTCCTGTACAACACTGACGGAGATTTCGGAGGTGGTAATGACCGATCTATGGAGTTATTCTAGATGAAAGTAGGCAATCGTGATCAATAGATAACGAAGGGCGCGTAATCAAATATGGGGTTCGTATTGTTTTAAGTTGTACACAGCGAAACGTATGCTGAACGGGTAAGACCGGTAGGCGCCTGGTCCCACGGCTAACAACCTGTCACTGTAAGTAGGTCACGGACCTAATAAGTCCCATCAAGGACCTTACGTCTGGGCCTTTCGGGAACACCATCTGTACGTAACAGCGTCAATACTCCGTGACAGCACATCTTATACGACCAATGCCTAGGAATTTTCTCTCCGATTAAACCACATCTCCGTTAGGTAGAGGCGTGGATGTTCCACACATCATTTTTTAATAAATTTGATTTCGCGCACAAGTGTTGCATTCGAACGAGAGAACCACTGGTGGCACAGTGTGTAAACTTACCCGTTTGCACTGTCTTCGTACAGAGCTAACCTTAAAATTCCGGTCGGCACTTCCAGGAAATCAGGTTTAAAAGACAGTTGTGTTCAGCGCGATTTCGTTTCGGACATGGAGCAGGAAGACCCCCAGCGGTCAATTTGTTTTCCGAATAGCATCGTTCAGCTTTATCACAGTTTAGGTTCTGAGCTGCCATGCCACCCGAAGGAGGAAACAGAGTTGAAATACTGCCAGGTTGCCCAAGCCTAGACAGTAGCAGTCGAAATGCCGAGGTTGGGCTCGAACCAAGGACCTTCCGGTTAGTAATTCTGCACCTTACCTACTGAGTTATCTCGACCTCCTTCGAATCGCTTACACTTGAAGGAATGATTAACAGCGCGCGTGGGATAAATTGAGATAAGATATTCTGGTGGAATTACTCTTCTTTACTGAGTTTGGCAACAGACACCCGGTTGCCCATATTCCTGCAGGGAGCCACAGTCAATATTTTCCATGCTTACGTGATACCAGCCTACCGGCGTCTTTTACGTTTAAACTGTTTCAAACAAACAAACTCATCACTTGAGTCGACAGCTGTCGCTTTCCTGGATGGGGACCCCGGGACTCAACTCATCAATGGCTGATGAAACTGATGGAAGTGGCTCAATCGCGCAGTCATGGGCGCTCATTCATAGAAGCTATCGTCTAAAATGCGTTGCTTTACAGTTCCCCGAACAAACTGATTATGCAACCGCTTTGAACGCTTGGCTCTATCTACCATGTTCTTCCATTTTCCGGCGACCGGAACCAACATTTCTTTGATACGTGAATTGTAGCTGACAAAGCGAACTGAAATGAAAAGGCTTCAGAGTGGCTCGTTTTGGTGTTCTTCAATATTGTGATCAAAGTCCTCTAAGAAAGGTTTGGGGGGGGGGGTGTTTAGGAAATGTCAGTTATAGCGTGAATTTTTATACAGTTTATCAAAATAGCGCACAGGTCGCTCCCTAATGAAGCCCAATTTCGAAGGCCCTGTCAGAGGGACTAATTCTTACCAGGATACTAATTTTGTATGAGCCTAAGAACGGAAGAAAACTACTCAGTCTAGCCAGATATGATGTCGGTATTGTGGCTACACAACCTTCACTTTCATGTTTCTAACCGAAGTCATTTGTATTGAACGCAAGTTTATATTCGCCACGTCGTTGTCTATCTGTGCAGAGGTCAGGCGCCTGTCGTCTAAGGATTATGAAATTAACAGACATCTTTATGTAAGGTTAGGTAGTTAGTCTCTACCACGCCTTAGATTGCAGTCATTTTGTTCTGCAAAATGTCGGTTACCACGAAGTTTGCTTTTGCCCTTTCGGTATCCTTGCAAATGTTGGAACCGTCCATTAAGCACCAATACAAATAGGCAGTCATAACTTTGTTGGTGCTATTAGATTTGTTCCTTTTTAAGTGGGGATTTCATCGTATACGCGAAGTCAATCTATACCCAAAACCCGAGAAGCATTGTACAGATGTTTCATAAGCAGTGCTATCTCACGATGTTCCAGGGGTTCGAACCCTTAACCTCCAGGATAATAGTGTGAATAGTTGGCCGTTCGGGCAAGAGCAGCTGATCAGCAGTGTGGTTAACTCGCACTCATCCTTCAACAACGGGATCCACACCGCGTGGTTACGTGTTGACTGGCTCCTTATACGACGATTTGTCGTCGTGTGAATTGACTTTCCTAGTAACCTTTGGAGACCCGCAAGACAATGGACTTGCTTGACTGTTTTCATTTTTCAAGCTACGCCGAGAAGTCTGACCGCCAATCATATGTGATCGGAATGTGACTGACTCTCGTCTACTTGTCTGTCTCGCGCAGCATCCCCCCTCCCCCGGTTGCATGGAGGCCAGCGATAGTCTAGGGAGGTCGGACTATGAACTGGCAACGATACGTGAAATTAATGATCAGAAAACTCATTCGCACTGGCAGACTGAGGACCCTGAGGGCAACAATATCAGTTGCTGACGGATATTGCCCACTTTGTGGAATACAGGTAGGTTGGGTGCGCTGCCTGGTTGGTCTGTTCCCGGGGTTGGCAGTTGGATTGCAAAGGACATCACCAGTGCACTGACGATGTCACCTCGATCGATGATGAAATGTTTGCGATCCAACTGCCAAACTCGGCGAACGAGTTAACGATATGGCCCAGTTGCGTATTCAACAGAGTTCTTGCTTCCAAGCAGCCTGAATACTTAAAAGACGCCGAGTCGTCGTTTTTTATCGAGACAGCACTGAAAGCGGAAGCTATATATACGAGCACCATTAGTTGCTTGAATCTGCTATGTTTTCCCTCGAGGTCTTTGTCGAAAGAGGCAAAAACTACCAACGCGACGGAATTTTCTGGTCACATTTCGTTGCCACATTATAGGTGGGGTACGTTCTCACTATATATAGGGCAGCTGATCCAGTGACATGTACATGGCCTAACCTGGCTAGCTCGTTTACTGCAGGCGATTTGCTTCTCTCGGAAACCGTCTGGCGTAGCTCTAAACGACTGACCCCATGTTTGCATTCGACACCGTCAAGGTTCTCTAGATACTGAGAGTCCTCTTCTCTCCTGCACGCACAGGTGACGCCTCCGAAATGGACCGCAGTGGAGTATGTTCTGTCATGCAGCCACACCGTCGCCGTAGGTGCTGGAGTCTGGTAAAAGATACCCTGTTCTTCCCGAATACAGAAATCGTTTCATCCTCTGCCAACCCGTCAGGACCTGTATAACTACCCGGTCCAATGGACTGATCACACCCAGTCTCGAAATGGAATTTTGGATTGTGCAGATATGAAGCACATACCAAACCAGACCATCATCTAAAACTGTTTGCGTTTCTGAAGGATCTGATCCAATAAGCGCAACATCGCCCATGCGTTTACTGACTGCGAGCGAGCCCCATGGAAGAAGTTCGATCTCTGAGGTGCCACAGGTAATGAGGAAAGCTTCAAGAAGCGACAGGAATGGTGAAACAGGACAAATCCCATTTGAGTATGGGTCGTACGAGGTAGCCCCTATCTCACAGTCAGGTAAACCAATAATCTCTGTAAACACAGTGAACACCAATGTCATCACTCGTAATGCGATTGGAATTGAGCATCATGCGAATGAAAGACCTGTACTCAGTGTTCGCTACTGAGTTCCGTGAGACAGGCCAAAACCGTGCGCACAGTAGACAATCGGCATCTTTGGACTCTTGACTGTGTTCTCAAAAAGGTGCTCACTAGCTTTCTTGCCCAGCGAAACTTCACATTGAAATCACGCCAATTGGACTTTGGACGAATAGGCGGTGATTGATGGCAGTCAAAGAGAGCACATCTATTTACATATGGAAGCGTAGTAAGTAAGTAGCCCATAAGATATCAGAAACCCTATGGATGAAAGCAAACCGAGTAACATACCTGAGTAGTGCTCCGACTGAGAACGGACCGTTCCTCGGTTCGAAAAACGAAGGGTTGTGGAACAGTAGATTTCTGCAAAAACAACCATACCATTCACGCGTTTGACAGAAAGAAATAAGCAAGATGGTAGACTGGCTCGTTAGAGTGATGCTACCTGCGAATGCGGCTCAAAAAGAAGGGTTTTAGAATGATCGGAAGAGGTGCTGTTGCCTTACGGCCTTAAGCGCATCTATCGGTCTTCGTTTTTCACCACTGGACCCGCATGAGAGCACACGCTACCAAAAACCAGCTTTGGAAGACAGTTCATGTTCTGAATTGTTTCCATAACTCAAAGTCTGTTAAAGTGACTAACGTGCACACTATGACAACCTTGTGTCCGAAAAGACGAGATGACGAGCACCGGTTGAAAACGAAATCTTTCTTTGGTCTAATTTCTTCGGGTTGCGCCAACGCCGTCCAGACAGACAATGGGTTCCAGGCAAAACTGAGTTGCGTCGTCTATAACACCGTTTTTCTTTGGAATGATTTAGCGAAACTCGATAGAATTGGATTAAACCCTGATTTAGTTCAGTCAAACGTCTCTTCCAATTACAAAATAGTACAGTCATAAACTCATTCCGTGGACGATCTCCGTACACTCAAAAACGTAACGTAAGCCGAGTAAACAGCACTGAACCCTAATCAGTATACAAAGGGTAGAGTATCACAAGCCAGTTTTAGTAGTGTGGTATTGCCATTGTGGTATTCAACCACATGCTTTTGATACGAACCATGCCATTTTGTGGGCTCTGGATTACCACAAAAATTGACAGTAATATTGGCTGCATAACCATGTCATTGTAAGTCAGCGCAAATCCGTCAACTCGGCTCCCGCATGCGTCAAAATAAAATAACTTGCATTCCGAATCGGATCGACTCAATCGAATAACAAAGTGGCAACAAAGATCAGTAAGTACTCCACAGATAGTTTCAATTTATCTTGGAAAATGCGGTCACAAAATTACACAGTTCAAACAAGGTCGATGAAAAAATTGAGCAAACGACTCTGGCTACAATAGTTAGTGTTTCGGGCTTGCCTTTTTTGTTAAAGAGAACGAAGTTTCTGTAAACTGAGCGACTTTAGTGGGTCTCGTCTGTGGGATCGTGTAGAGAAAGAGTTAAAGCTCAGCCAGGTTTAGCTAGACTGGACTGGACCTATTTTCCGAGTATCAATAGATAATAGATAATACTAGCTCAGCTCGTTGCCTAGCTGCCACGTTGCCCAAGTCTAGACAGGAGCAGTCGAGATGCCCGGGGGTTGAGTTCGAACCATGGACCTTCCGGTTAGTAAGTTCGCACCTTAACCACCGAAACAACTCGAGCTCAATATCAATAAAAATGTGACCGATTTTCATATGTAAGCGAGATATTGGAAAACAAAACAAAAGGACAGAGAGCTTGTGAACAAGTCCATGCTGCTTCAGGAATGAAACAAGTAGTTCAGTGGTCCGAAGATCGAGACAGGTTGCAGAATCCATTTCAATCGACCAGCGTAAGTAGAACGAATTCGTGACAGAGGACATCAAAAATGACATTTTGGATAGCTGATTACGGGTGGCAGACGTACTCCGAACCACCGTAGTCATATAAGATAAGGCGCTAGACGGATATTCTCGGTAGTATTCTCCCTACAATAAATTGTATCCTAAGGTCTTCTGCTCAGGAACAACTTTGGAAAAGAAGAAAGACAGGAATGAACAGTTTGGTGTAAATAAAAAACTGAAGGAAAATATCTCGACTATCGTACCAAGTGAAACACGAGACGACCTTTGTGCAGCACATTCAGGTGAAGAATACCATAAGCGAGAGATTCAGTCAGAATTCAGTAGGGTCTCCTTGAAAATCAAATTGGTATGCAAAGAAGTATTTTTTTTAGATAGGCACACGTTTGACGCTGGGTAAGATAAACGCACAACACTTACGGATGACTTTTTGTAGAAGGCGATTCCGCGATATCGGCCGGGTGAGGGTACCGTAAAGTTGAATTGTACCGGATCGACCTTTGAGTGCGAATCTTGGTCAGTTTGTTCATTCTGCAATAGGTACGAGACTTGTGACTTTTCGGCGTGAACACAACGCAGGAACCGTCGGACTAGATTACCTCAAGCTCTTGTGAGAAAAAACCATTCAGCTGTAGCACTCTTTCGGTGCCTAGCTGCCATGCCATCACAAGGAAGCACGAGGGCTGGGATACTGCCAGATTGCCCAGACCTAGACAGGGGAAGTCGAGAGGCAGAGGTCGGGTTCGAACCACGGACCTTCCGGTCAGTAAATTCGCGCTCTAACCACAGCCATCCCGCCCCCGTTCTTGTGAGAAAAAAGTGGGTATGCATCAATTAAACCAAAGTGTACTTCTTTTCAAATCTATCTGACCAGCAGAGTCATCTACCAAGTAAGTAATACGGCTGCCCCCTCATCGAAAACAAAACTTTCAGTTGGTCCTCCGAAGTATTCATCGACTTCATTGAGCTCTGGACGGCGGAACAAATGAATTCCGCATGAGCGGAGATAGAGTCAACTTCGGGTACATTGCCCATCTTAGACTGCATGACACATAAGGCCGGGAAAAACTAAAGACCACAGTGTACCAGAAGCCAACTGACATTGGGACAATTTTGAACTACTCGTCTGCCCATCCGAAGTAGGTATTCGCCAGTATTGCCTTATCAATGTTTAGCCGAGTAAGGGCCCTCTGCACACAAGAGGTTGACCGGACGGAGGCCCGAATTGAAGTAAAGAACAAAATTCGGGGTAGTGGATATCTACATAGTCTGATTAGGCGTCAGTTACGAAAGGTGGTGGTATCGGTGACGAAACCCAACAGGGAACGGATTGGGACTGCTGTTATTCCGTATAGACCAGGGATATCGGATTCCCAATACGGCCAACATGAGCGTAGATTTCCAGAAGAGGAAAACTCTGTGCTCTGCTTTGGTGCAATTGAAAGCTAGCCTCCAGGGGAAGAGAACCAGGGGCTGTGTCTACGAAATTAAGTGCAACAACTGCACTAAGATCTATAAACAACAGACGGCCAGGAAACTTCACACCAGAATCGAAGAGCACAGGAGAAAACAAAAGGGCCATCGAGGAACGCAGATGGATATCCAGCGTCACTGAAAGACTCAGTGGTGGCAGAACATGCATTGGGCACGGGACACAAAATAGATTTTAAAAATGTTGAAGTTTTGAGGCGGAGACTACGGTCCACGCCACAGAGACTGATGGCCTAGGCGCTGGAAATCGCCAAGGATCCCAGAACAGAAGGCGTAGAACTGACACGCCTGTGGTGAACGGTTTTAGATCAGTCGAGCTGACACGTGGTGGTGTGCGGTTATCAGAAAGAGGAGTCATCGACAGAACTAGCTTAGATCTGAAGCGCACTTAATCCCACCTTTCTCCTCTCCAACTAAATTGTCGTAGCACTCACAAGCCCAAATAGACCAACGAAATCTACCAGTGGCACCCAATTGAAGTACCTTGAAGTGGAAGATCAGGGAACTAAACTCGATAAAAAATAACTCGAAACTCTCCCAACCCATCAACCGCAAGATTTAGGCAATCACATTAACCGATAAGACCCTTTAATTGACATTCAACACTGAACTAGTGTACTAATTTGAAGAGGTCTTACTGATTGGTTCTCCGTCTGCCTTAAAACCTGTCCAATCTCGTGACCTGCTCACTTGGCCTGATGAAGCTTTTGCGTCAAGAGCGAAAAGTTGCTCAATTAAAAACTAACCGATTGTTCACCAAGCCCTTCTGAAACGATACTCATCGACTTCAATGAGTTGTATATGGCGGAAGAAATGAATTCCACATGAGTGAAGTCCCATAAACTCTGGTATTGGAGAGCCTCACCGCAACAGACAACACCCGCTGGGATTCTTACCCTGAGCCTCTCCCCGAAAAAGCCTACTTTCGATTCGAATTGGTATCCTAAGGGATGTGAGTGTAAGCACCTTATTCTTGATCTTCCTGTTCGCACTAAGTTCCTACCTTTCCTTTTTCATTCTTTCGCCTCATGGATGCATGGCAGTTGAGCATCATTGTGTATTACTGGTGTGTTGCTGTCAGTGATGACGATAAACGTTCAGCTGTACCACACTTCCGGTGCCTAGCTACCATACCAGACGAAGGGAGCACGAGGGCTGAGATACTGCCAGCTCACCTAAGCCTAGACAAGAGTAGTCGGGGTAATGAGATTGGGTTCGAATCACGGACCTTCCGGTCAGTAAGTTCCCACCTTAAACCACCGAGCTATCTCGAGCTCAGTGATAACTGTCTCATAAAAAAGAACATTTAAGTAACTTGACATACGTATGGTGTTCAGAATGTTCTGGCTGTAAAGCACTCGTCGCATGATAGTCCCACGAATAACAATTAGCGAGCGAGCTTCGTTTCGACGATACTAATCAGGCTGGGTATACTCGCTTTTGTATCATCGTGGCTGTCATGATGAAAACGGTCAGAGGAATGCTCGAACTTGTCAAAGAAGTCCGGAATAAACCTGCCAAATTTGTTACCGCACACCACCTAGATATAAGGCGCAAAGGGCGATATGCAGCAACAGTTCACTTATTTTTTCAGCCATCAGATTCACTCACAACAAGGGTGAAAGGCAGATAAAGTAGCTTCATCACCATCATCATTAGAAACAGTAGCATCAGTACTGACATTGACGCTTCATGGCCGTACAACCACAAAGTTCCGATTGCGCAAAATGATCTCAAACACTTGGCTGGAGTGGCACGTAGTGATCAGGTACCGGGCTACAGACGATGGCCACTCCTGGCTTATGGGCTTTCGCCAGGCTGGTTCTTAACTACTTCGGTATATTCTGTAGACCTCAACCTGTATTACTTATTTGTCACATCTGCAAATGGTGACGGGATAGTTGATAAGCACTACAAAAAAACCGTTCAGATGTACCACCCTTTCGGTGCCCAACTGCCATGCCACCAGAAGGAAGCACGACGGCTGGGATACTGCCAGGTTGCCCAAGCCTAGACAGGAGAAGTCGAGATGCAGAGGTCGGGTTCGAACCACGAACCTTCCGGTCAATAAATTCGCGCTCTAACCACTGAGCCATCTCGCACTACAAAACGAATTGGTGTTTTAAACTCGACCTTTCGGTGACCTCTGTCAGAGTTATTCAGCTGTGGCCCTAAAGCAGCACAACGGCCGATACACTACCAATTTGCCCCAACCCAAAAAATTGCAATCGGAATGACAAGGGATCGGGTCGAACCGCAGACCGTCTGTTTAATGGCCTAGTGCACTAAGCTATCCTGGAGAGAGTAAGCCCTCCGTGACATAGGTGACCCTCGACTGCTGAAACACTGGATTAAGAGCGCCGAGTATTCCCTTGGGGACAACCCAAACATGGACACCGAGGTGTTCAGTTCCAACCGAACCTCTCATGCCGCAAAACTTACCTAGATGTGGATCGCTCGTGTGGATGCAGTCGAACCCAAACGAACTAGAAGATAATCAACTCACGGCAGATATGAGTTTGTGTCCGAGCTTAGCAGAAATCATCTCATTCAGACTGAATGAAGCTGTTTTACTTCACCATGTGCGGTGGGAAGCTTCTATCTACTGTATGGTTGAGTAAACTGGTTGCTAGTCTGCTCACCGAGCTTGGCAGATGGATCGCGAACGGACCAATAACCAAAACAATGCACCCGAGCCACCCATATTCCGCAACATCGCCATTTAGATACATTTGCTAGTAAGCTGTCGTTATCGGAACAAGACTGCGCTCTTTCGGTAGACTGTGCGTTTTAAGGTCACATCTGGACATCTTGTGAGCGCTGGGCTGCAATTTGACTCCATTCGTGAGCTGATCGAACTCCCATGACGATGTTGGGGAAGAAAAAAGTTCGGACATGTTTTCGAGTGTTTGTCTTCCGGTTGGTTCACGCCTTAACCACTGAGCAATCTCGAGCCCCATTATCAGATATTTCGATGACATACTCTGTACTGTCGACTTGGAGTACCAAATCGATTCAACATTTCTAGCACTGATTTGACCACAAGGGAGTTGAATGAGCAGATCCCCTTTGTGGAGATGTTACTGAGCAACCATTCACAAACCAAATCGAAGTAGATTATGTTATTTCCTTGATATGACACAATTCTCATAAGGTTGTTGAACACACTTCGATAGTCCGCTATCGGTTTCGCTCTTCTTAGGGCTGACCAGGTAGGCGTAGTATTGTGTTGACAGTATGAGGAGATCCGGGGATTTACAATCGAGATTTTGTCCAGTAAGTGACGTGAATTTACTGCGAAAAGCCTAGAAGCATTGCACAGTTGTCTCATCCGTATTGAGAAGCATTGTCAGTGAGCATCTCACGAACTTCTAGAGCGATTCGAACTCGGATAGTAGGTGACAACTAAACTATTTGGACATGACCGGCTGATCATCAGTGTAATTAACACGGACTTAGACAGGACAAAGCGCCACTCATCCTTCAGTCACGGAATCCACGTCACGTGGTCACGTATTGACTAGCTCCTCGAGTGAAAACTTCTCAGATGGAAACTTCATTCGTTGTGCGAACTATTCTTTCTTCTAAGCTACTTATAGAATGAGATTTGGAAATTTTCAAATGAGATTTCACCCCGTCACGTGATATGTAATTTCGATAATTCTGTCCCTCTACAACAAAAAAGAAACATCTTTCGCTGTCTGGCCATGTCCCAATTATACTGGAGTAGGAATGAGACATTTTTTTAGGGGAAAATGGTTGGCCTGGCCGGTGCATCTCACGAAACTTCCAGAATAAAGATGAAATAGTAGAATCCAAGTGGCGGCTTTATGGTTCGCTCCCACTTTCGGTGCTGCCGAACTTCGACGACTCTTCTCAGGTACGTCTGTAAACTAAGGATTTCCTTCCGGTGCATAGCTGACATGCGGCCCGAAGGAAGCATGAGGGCTGGGATGCTGCCAGGTTGCTCAGTCTCACACAGGGGCACTGAGGTTGGGTTCGATCCATCCAAACATCCGAACAGTAGTTTCGCGCATTAACCACTGAGTAATCCGTAGCAACTTAACAACCTATTTTTAATTTCTTAATGTCCAAAAATCCGTCGGTGGGAATCGGATCAATCGGATCAAACACGCGTGGTCTAACGTGCTAGATAAGCGATCCGTCAGAGATACGCTGCAATGACCAGGAAATAAATTCTACAAACAAAGCTTACCCAGCTTTTCTTGCCCAGATATCCACTCATAACAAGAGTACAAAACAGATGGACAGTTTGTGGTTGGCTTTCACGTACTCCACTAGTTCTGATGGTTTGCTTCGGTAACTCCGCATCCCAAGGAGGTTACACGACTTTGATGGGGTCAGGTATAATCCAAAGCGTTTGAAATGCTAGACTAACTACCTTGGTTTCTCCACACCAATGCGTAGTAACTAAGTCTGCTCAGCTTTCAGTTCACTCAATCAATCCAGAGAAGCTCTTGAATGCCACCCAAATCTCGCAACTCCCCACTATTATAAGGAATAAAAAGCCCAGGGTTTCTTTTTTTTTTGAAATGGTCGCAGAGTTTCAGTTTCTACCTGAAGTCGTTGACCGACCGCGTATCATACAATACCACCAAATGGATGCGGTTCACATGTGGAAAGCCACAGTGCCAAAAAACCTTTCCGGATATTGACTCTGCTGAGGTAAACGATGCTAAGAAGGACTGCATTTGTTTAGTGATCAGATGAGGACCCCAATGAATCTACACAGCTAATTTTCAATGAGGAATGTTTCCTGTCCCCCCCCTGGCATTTACAAACACCAAGCAGGTCGTCATAGTCCTTTCACGTAAAAGCCAAAAATGTGAAACTCTTGATACCAAATCTGATATGCGAGGACCGCTATCTAGAAAAGGCTCGAGACAGCTTAGTGGTTGAAGCGCGAATTTACTTACCGGAAGGTCCGTGGTTCGAACCCAACCACGGCATCTCGACTGCTCCTCACTAGGCTTGGACAACTTGAAAATATCTCAGCCTTTGTGCTTACTTCAGGTGGCATGGCAGCTAAGAACTGAAGAGGTATTATTTCTTAAGGAGTATATTTCTTATTAATAAGGGTGCCATTTTGTGAAAACCGGTGTTCAATACAATTCGTAAAAGACTTAAATTTCATTCGTTCGAACTGCATATTAGCTATGTAAAAAACGTCGGAAATAAAGCACCATTACCGACAGCATGATATCAGTGTTTCACACCGATGCTTCGCTGCCGTACAAACCTAATTTATTTGGAGACTTTATCATGAAGAAAAGAATAACAGTGGATGGGGAAGGGACTTAGTCCTAGCCTACCACAATCATTCCGAGGTAGCTACACCTCCAGACACTCATTGAGGCACCCGGATTGAAACTGACAACAAGACCACTGATATCGACCAGCAGCCATATCTCCTCCTCCAACTGCTCCACCGTCGGATGACAATTTATACTGGAACTACATTTTCAGATTGGCAAACACTGTCGGGATTTTTGTCTGTGATTCGGAGCTATCAGACTCGCTCAAGCGCTGGACATCAGAACATACATGGTACTGCTTGAATGTCGCAGAAATTTTTTCACCAAGTCAGAATATAATTTAGCTCTAAGTATTATCAGGCTACAAGCAGAGCTCAACGGTCGAAGATTATTTCAGTTGCTCCATGTAACTTGACGCAGGTAAGCTTCTGTGAGTGAAAATATCAAGGATGAAAGAGGCGCGACAAGCTGGATTGGAGAAAGATTCTTCGACCACCGTCTCCAACCAGGCGCGGTGGGCGTCACGTGGTCCCCACCCTGGAAGGCGACTCGCACCGACAGCACACAGACAGAATTTTCCGTAGTCTTTCATAACCCCTTTGCTTCCGCCACTCCGATACACACAGCACTTTTGCAATGCGCAGTAAGCTTCTGGAGGTGAAGACCTTCACTGGGCGAGACAGGAAGAAGGTTAAACGCCACTGATCTATCCCAACAAATCACTACCAAATAATGGCGGTTGGCGAATAAGTGGAACTGAAAAAGCCTACCTCAGATTGTGTGTCCGTGGCTGGATCAACAGTGCCCAGGTCCAAACCAAGGGATGCGTCCAACCGAGTTAACATACAGTGGCTTTTCCGCCGGACCGAGGACATTCGACTCTGAAGTGTAGAGAAAATGTGTTCAGTGACCCCATTTTTATGTAGCTACATATATGTCGAAATACTGGTTGCTCAGGTGCGTTTACTGGTGGTTGACCATATGGTCATTGAGCTGTTCGCCAAGCTTGTCAATTAGCATGACAAGGGCAGTATCATAGCCCTCGTGCTTCCTTGGGGTGGCATGGCAGCTATGCATCGAAACGATGTTACGGCTGAACTATTGTTGTGGATTTATTTATTTACTTACTTACTCACTTACTTATGTACGTCATCGTCACCCCCGACCTAAAGACTTCACCTTGTCGTGCTGGTCAGGCTTCTGTGCTGCAATGGTCCTGTGGCTATACTGGTTAAAACTCAGTTCCTAGAGGTTCAACCGTACCAGGAAGGCCAACGGGGAGCAGCCCGACAAAGAAGAGCAAGTCTTTGTGCTGCCGGAAATCGTGTTACGAGGCGGTCTGGAGTTAAAGTCGTACTGTCCTCTGCGATAAGAGTGTGAAGGCAGTAAGGTATTTCCCTCAGGCAACCAGCAAGTCCATATTTATGGAAGCAGCGATGGTGCGTTACCCCGAGGAAGGACGGGTTAAGAAAGGTCGGCCTTAAAAACCGCCCAACGGCTGACCGTGACCGCCGGCACATTATTCAACACGGTCGAAATACTTTCAAAACCAAAGGGTCCGGTGCCGCTCGAAGGGTACCCGCTGTGCGCCGCCGCATGAGGACTGAGACAATAATGCCTTACTCCCTGCGCCCTCGGGCCACGCCGGCCCCCTACAGCTAAGTGAGTCAGACTATTGAGTCATTGGCTGCAAGAAGGGTCCCCTAAGAAAACCCTAACAGATGCTGCCTCGCGGTTCAGACTTCTGAGTCAGAGGCTAGGAGCAGAGTCCCCGAACAGAACTCTACATCCTCCCTGTCTGTCTTGCAGGGGCCAGACTCTTGAGTAAAAGGCTCAAGGCAGGGTATCTCAACCAAACCTTCTTATTCGGCTTGGGTAACCGGGAAGTATCTTTCGACCTTGCAGCTCTCCGCTCACCGGCCTTCCCCCACACATAAATCCTCACCCATTCAATGATGCAGGTGGGATCAACCCACCTGCCAGTCCCCTAGCCATTGTTCCGCGTCTAAACCACCGCCCAGAAAAACAAACCAAAATAATCACTAACCTCGAAAGATCTGTTCCACGTTGCTGCCTTCAATGTCCATGCTCTTTGACAAATTGGGGATCATGCATCTCTTCCTGAGACCTTGCGTTCCCTCTATGTCGATGTATGTTGTCTTCTCCGAAACGCGCACAAAAGACCCCACTTCGGTCGTGCTCCCCAAGCCGCTTAGGACGAGCTCAGATGTTTCACATTTCACTCTTCGGGCATCCGGTGATCCTGACGGAATGGCTCGTGGTATCTACGGTGTGGGAGTTGCACTCAGCCCCAAGTCTGCAAGCGCTTTACTGGACTGGATCCCAGTAAACAGTCTTTGCGCTGTGTGGTTGTCTGGCTCAATTAAGATCAGCGCAGGTCGATGAGGTAAACGGTGCTTATTTGTCGTACCCGCATAGGCCCCGACAGACTGCAGTTCTGAGACTGAGAACGGGCTTATCAAGAGTTCTCACGCTGCTTCGACCAGCAAGGACGGATATAGTAGTCCTGGCCAGTACGAACTACCAGCAGAAACGCTCGCATCGAATTACTTGGAGGTCACCAACCGCAAGACAGTCATGGACTTAATTAGACCATGTGGCTATCAGCTACCGACTGAGAGCCTCAAGTCAAGGTTGTCGTTCCATCTAAAGTACGCGACTTGACTCTGATCATGCCATTGTACAGTTCCGTCAGCATTACGTGTGCTAAAGCAGAGCAGTGCCATTCATCAACTTTGACAAGTTTCAGAAACTGAAGAGTATCCAGCTGATCTGGCTAGAAAGCTACTGGAAGCGCACAGTCAAGCGCATGATGAAGAGTACTCGGGAGTTGAATGGAAGCGAGTGAAAGAAGCTATGCTCTCAGCCTTAAGAACCGTTAGACCAAGCCATCTGACTCGACTAAATTAATCACTGGATATCGCCATCGATCATCGGGAGAGACAGATCAGTGAGAATCAAGCTGGATTTCGCCCTGGCCGAGAATGCATCGACCATATTTTTACCTTGAGACGGATTCTTGAACAGAGCGACGCTTTCAAACGTCCCGCGTTGGTCGATTTTTCTCCACCTGAAAGCTGATTTTGACTCTGTCGATCGTCAGAAACTTTGGCAGCGTCCCTTCCAAATTTATTTCTGAGGGCACTGTATGCGAAATCCTGTGGGCGCGTGAGTGTATACAGCAAGCTTTCACCCGAGTTCATCACGTGCAGTGGTGTAAGACAAGGCTTCCCTCACTCACTTTTCCTCTTCAAGTTCGCTACTGATGTACTGCTTGAAATTTCTCTGCCTACTTCTGAAACCACGGGAGTCGAAATGCTCTCGGGACGTTTGCTCATAGACGTTGGGCATGCGGACGATATTGATTCCGATCCTTCCAAAATGCAAACCATTTTAACGAACATAAATAACTACCGCGCGGTTTGGCACGCGCTTCACACTTGAAAAGCGTAAAGTGCTGCTACAATATTGGGTCGGATCAAAGATAATAATAATCGTCCCAGTTGTAACACCCTTTCGGTGCCTAGCTGCCATGCCACCCGCAGGGAGCACGAGGACTGCCAGGTTGCCCGAGCCTGTGGCAGCTATAACCACTGTACGACAAGTACGCTGATAATGATGATGATGATAAATGGACAGTGTATGACCTGGCAACGAATTATGAAAAACTAACCAGTAAACTTAGTCCGGCCGACTACCGCTGCCTCTCTGGATGGGGACCCCAGGACTCAACTCACCAATGGTTAACGCCACTGGCAGGAATGTCCCGATCGCGCAGGCAGTGGCGTTCGTGGATCAAACCATCATCATCATCATCGACAGCATGACATCAGTGTTCAACACCGATGCTTTACTGCCGTAATGGATCAAACCTATCGCCTTCAATGCGTAGCTACCCAGTTCCGAACTAACTGGACATGCCAACGCCTCCAAGGCTTGGCTGTATGTTCCAAACTCCTCCACTTTCCGGTGATTGGAACTGTAGCACCTAGAACCGATGTGCCTATGGTACAAGGGTTATAGCTGATAAATTGAAGTGAATGTACAGTCCAGAATCGTCACCACCATAATCTTCACCATCTCCACTACCAACATCACCATCATCATTGAGAGTAATCTACTAGTCGTACATAATGACGTTTAACTGCCACACAACCATGAGCGGAGAAAGGCTCAGTAAAGAGTGGAAAGGGGATAGATGGGGATTTGGTGCAAAGAGGTCCGATGTCCTTAATGAAGACGGATAAGAAAACAATGTCAACACCTAGGACAGCGTTAGGATAAGTACATCTAAGCATCACGTATAGTTAAGGCACCATCATCGAAATTGATCCACGGTCCTTTCCAAACTTAAGTTACACAGTCCGACCAGGAAATGATAGCGTCCGTGCTACTGGGATCAGTTGCGTGCCATGTTCTGCAGGGTTTCCAACCACGTATAAGTAGGATCACGTGAGCCCCGATCAAAGAGGCGCGAACATCCCACGAAATTCAATTTGACAGCAGTCGCTTTCATTTCACGCCGCCATGTCACGACCTGTCCTCCGAGAATCTTCCGCTGAAAATGGCTTGGAACGGGAAACAACGCCGGCCTCCTTAACCTGATAAGTTAAATATGCTGCACTACCGATTCCGATTCGTTACCAAGTGCCCACGTATGCGCCATTTCTTTGCGTACAAGCTGAAGCCAGCTAACGCTCGTTATACTACGAAGACACCAGCGATCAAAAGACCCCTGGGATGCTCGGATAAGAATGGCTAAGGATTACGGCCATAAAGTAAAACTGCTCTCACCATCATCATCAAAGACAGCAACATCAGTGTTGACACTGATGCTTCACTGCCGTACAACCATAAGGTTCGTCTAATTATATTTAAAGCCCTAGAGAGAAAAGAAGAGAACAACTGTGGGTGAGGGAGGGGACCTAGTGCTGGCCTATGTCAAGCGTTCTGAGGTGCCTACACCTCCAAGCGCTCAATCAGACAATCTGGAAAGAAACTGACAGCACGAACGCCACTGACATCGATTAGCCGCCATTTCTTGCAACGTCTCCAGCCAAGCACAGGCGGGGT
>SJOL01003901.1:141853-155153 GCA_004794785.1 Opisthorchis felineus | reverse complement strand
ATGCAAGTACATTACCAATTTTACGGAACACGTCGCCGCACATGTTCCAACCCCCAAACTGGAGGGCCAGGAGACTGTGTTCGTCAGACCTCTACCCATTGACCAACCTGGTATGAGAGACTCTACAAGCGTCGCGGGACACCCCGCGATGGGTTTCTGAGGTGTGCAAACCGCCACACCACGGTAAGGTCCAGTCTCTTCGTGACGGAAAAAACTGCTCTAACAGTTGACTTGTGTACACGGCGCTCTAGCTTCAGTGGAATTCGTTTCTGACGCCAAAAATAATGCACGTTAGCGAAGTGTCCTGCTGCATGCAGTGAACAAGGCTACCCGAATGATATCATCACGCGAAGGCCGATGTGGCATGAGGTTCATGGTTGTATATGGGCCGAGATATTACTAGGGAGTACATAACTAGAGATGGAGACGAGTAAGGTCAACAACCAAAGCCTTCGACTCAAAAGCTTTAACAAAAAGCGGCAGTGATCGGCGTGTGACTACTCGAGTAGCCCAAATTTTAGGGAACAATTGTCACAAGTGCCTACCCCGAATATATAGGGCAAGGAGACTGTCAGACCTACTGGATAACAATGTTGGTTTCTGTGCACAATTCGGAGGGGCGAAAACCTAGAGGTGGGCAGAATTTGAAGTGGACGAAGAGAAGGAAAGATGTTACGGAAAGTTCGGGTGCTGTTCGTCTTCCAGGATCGGGTCATGACCCTCTTTGTGCTTGGCTGGAAACACTGAAGGACATGGCGGCAAACCTATGTCGGTGGCGTCCATGCTGTCAGTTTCTATCCAGTTGTTCGATTGAGTGGTAGAGGTGTAGGCACCTCGGGTGTTTGGTGTAGGTCTCTTCCCGGCCTCATTTTCTTTTTTATTGAAGGTTCTGCCTAAGTAAACTGACATGATTGTACAGCAGTGAGGCAGCAGTGTTTTCATCTAGTGTTGTTCTCAATGATCGTGATGATCGTCAGACCTCTATCCGTTGCCCAAACCTGTAAGAAACTCTGGGCGCTGAATGGCATTCTCCAGTACAGCTCAGTGGGTTACTCATGTGTGCAGGCCGTCGCATTACAATAAGGTCACGTCCATCGGGACGGATAGCTATACGGCCACGGAGGAAGAGAGGAGGAACGAGGGCGAAGGAGCTGGAACTCATTGTAAAAAGCTCTGTCTCTAAGGCGGATGGTCAAGAGCCTACATCTTTCAAAACCACTGAAATGAAAACACATGGAAATCGTGCTGGAGCAACATGTCATCAGCAGGGCTGATCCAGCGTGATTTCCAAACCTAATTCAGCACCACACACAAGCGTTAGGTTGACACTCTGGCTAATGAGTGACAACAATCTCACTACGAAGAACGGCTCAGGGCCATGTTCCAACCAAGAACAAGGAGAATCTCGTGGATCCCATCCAGGAAGGCAGTTAAGGTGCGAAACAACCGAACAGGTCCGCGGCTGGAACCCAAACCTAGCTTTTTAACCGTGCGTATCAAGGCTATGGAAACCTGGCACTGTCCCAGCCCTCGCACTCCATTCGAGTACCGAAAGGATGTCACCGCTGAAATATCATATTATTCTTAATTGACGGTTATGCAGCTGACAAGATAGCTAGACGCATTAACAAAACCAAACTTCTAAATCGGCTTCTGCTACCAGTGCCACTCCAAAGACTGGATACGAAGTGCTGACAAAGTAGTGTTTTGAGTAGTTTCGCAGTGCCTGCCAGGGTTACGAGCGCCGAGAGGCGGCTCGAATCTGCCGCCGCTATCTTTGGCAGTCGGTACAGGTGAGGATATCCGTGTGTCCGCCACACTTCAAACCTCAAGTTATCTCCTCCAGTGTGCGTGACTTCCTCAGGTGGGGGCAGTCGCGAGAAATCCTGACAGGGCCGTTGTTTCAACACTTTGAAGACAAACAGTAGATCCGCTGTTACCGCTGCATTCTGGAGTTGAAAAAAACTGTGGGGCCCCGAATCTCCGTTCATACGATACGCATTCCCGATCTCTGCAACTGTTTCAGCCGGTATGTTTTTCTCGGTTTGCACGGTCGGTTATCAGTGCTTCATGATTGGTCCGCATCCTGAAGACCGCCGGACTATACGTGCGAAAGGTTCACTTTAGCACTCATAGAACCTTTGCATTCCTGGTCATGTTGAATAAGTACTCCTAAGTAAGCCTGATAAAGAATCAACCCAGAGCCGAAAGCAGACCGAAAGCCTACACCAGAATGGTCAGAAGGTCGATCACCGCGGAACCACGCCTAACGTATTCGTACATCGTACGGTGGTTTTGCGCACGAAAAGTCCTACATTCTCGGAATTCAGACCCTGCGTAGAAAAATCGGAAGCACATAACACTAGGTAGGACAGTCATAGGACGGTAGAAAACCAAAGGTCTGCAGAATCCGATCGTCAGGAATCCTGTCCGAACCCAGACTCGTATGGTGATTGGAAAGGAAGAAGGGGTGTGGAGTTCATCACCAGTGAAGATTAGGCGGTTATGGCAGACGACACATAGAACTACAGATATACGTATGAATAAATACTATCCAGAAAGTGAGTAAAACTCTGCGTGCATATACAATGGTGTTGTGGGGATATCGAGGGAACTAATTAACAAAAGGTGTTCAGCTGTAAGAACCGCCACATGCTTTACAGTGGTTGTAGCTGCCACAGTTTCGTTCGCCGATGATCTGGGGGATGGGGATTGATAGATACGTATTGGAGGCAGTAGCTGATATAAATGACGAATGAATCAGCACTGTCAATGGATTTTTCATTGAGATCAGGAATGGAAGCTATGTACTGAGGGCAACAGCTTGGACGGGTGCGCACCACAGAGCGCAAAACTGAGCCATATCTGCCAATGTATTTAACTGATGATGTGCTCCGTCTCGGGAGACGCCTCCAGGGGGGGGGGTAGCAATGGCCAGTGCAGCTGAGTTTGCTGATGATGACCTTCATGCCTCACTACAAGGTCATTGCTTGACTTCCCCTAGCTCGTTCCCGCCCTCCAAGCAGTTGCGCGAAAATGGTCTTCCAAGGGACTCGGTCGGCTGGCGTACGGAACACATGACCCAGCCAGTGCAAACCATGTAGTTTGACCCACCACCAGATATGAATTTACACCGGAATGAGATAGCCACATCTTTGCACGGTGTTGGGAGTTTTGCCTGCGGTACGGTGCAAGCAGGCCCGCTCAAGCACTGGATATCAGACAGAACAGTGGCAATCTTTGGATCTCGGAGAAGTCCCCACTGGGCCGAGCATAATTCGGCCCGACGAATTATCAGATGTCAAGTGAAAATGAGCGTTCGCGCCGACCGTGAAGCTTGGTGAACTCGGAATGCTGAGGAAATGGAAGCCCGAAAAGCCGGGAATGCCCGAAGATTATTTCGTTAGATCCGTGCGACCGATTCCCTGAGACCGCCTGTGGGAGAAACCACCAAGGATCAAAGTGGCGCGACCGTTTTGAATAAAAAAAGAACGCTTTGATCGCTGGGTTGAATACTTCTAACAACAATCCTCGTGGCCACTCGCTGCCACGCATTTGGATCCTGCAGCTGAAGTAGAACCCTGGACGGTAAACATGGAGCGGCCTGCGGCCTCCGAGGTTTATGACTCTGTCAAGCGCCACCGACCTGCTGGTCCGGATGACCTCCAACCCGCGTTGTTCAAAGATGAGGTGAAGTCCACAGTCAGCGCTTGTCACCATCTATCCCAGACAAGGGGCGAGATGGCTCAGTGGTTAGAGCGCGAATTTACTGATCGGAAGGTCCGTGGTTCGAACCCGACCTCTGCCTCTCGACTTCCTTGTCTAGGCTTGGGCAACCTGGCAGTATCCCAGCCCTCGTGCTTCTTTCGGATGCCATGGAGGTTAGGCACCGAAAGGGAGCTACAGCTGAACGATTTATTTATTCGATCCCAGACAACCGGGAAGAATCCGTGATAGTGTCCGTTTTCAAAAAAAGAGGCCCATGGTAACTGCCGTAATCACAAGGGCGAGATGGCTGTGGTTACGCGCTAATTTACTAACCGGAAGGTCCGTGGTTCGAATCCGACTTCCCCTGTCTAGGCTTGGGCAACCTGGCGGTATCCCAGCCCTCGCGCTTCCGAAGGATGCTACAGCTGAACGATTATCTTCACTATAGTTTTAGGGGGATCAGCTTGATCTCGGTCGTAACGAGACTCTTGGCGTCACTTTTTCGTCGCCTTACGGTAGGTCATGAAGCAGTGACTCGAGACAGCTCGGGGGATTGCGACGTGGTTGGAGCTGCGTTGACCAAATCTTTACACTCCGTCAGGTGTTAGAAGAACGCCATAAGTACAAACGACCCACAACTTTAGTATTCCTGGATTTTCAAGGTTGACTGGTATGTTCTCTATGACACGCTGGCCAAGCAAGGAATGCCCCGGAAGTTTGTGAAAATAGTAAATTGTTTGTATTCTCAGAATTCCGGGCGTGTGAAAGCATACGGAAAGATCTCCAGAAGCTTGCGTACACGAAGCGGAGTTCGTGTCCTCTCCATTCCTATCTACTTTCGTATGGATAAGAGAATGAGACTAACCTTAAAAGGTCTTCAAAAAAATCGTTCAGCTGTAGCACCCTTTCGGTGCCTAACTGCCATGCCACCCGAAGGAAGCACGAGGGCTGGGATACTGTCAGGATGCCCAAGCCTAGACAGGAGAAGTCGAAAGGCAGAGGCCGGGTTCGAACCGCGTACCTTCCGGTCAGTAAATTCGCCCCCCAACCACTAAACCATCTCGCCAACCGGCCAGCCAGTATTGGCGGCAGCTTCTACTGGCCCGTCACCTGGGCGTCTTGACTACGTTACAAATCGGACCACCGGAATGCGATTTCTCGTCGACACCGATGCAGAACTCAGCGTTATTCCTGCCGGAACCTTTAAACGCCATTCTTCCTATCCGCTGACGACATTACAGGCGGCCAACGGCACTCGCATAGCTACCTTCGGTCATAAGTCACTGACGCTTGACCTTGGTCTTCGCCGTGCATTTTCCTGGAGTTCCACTGTCGCTGACGTCCAAGTCCCCATCTTCGGTGTCGATTTTCTCACCAACTTTTCTGTAGCCGTCGATATCAAAAGGCGGAAGCTTCTGGATTCTTTATCGTCACTTTCCGTTCCATCGATTCAGGTCAACGCCTCATCATACGCACTCGGTAAACAAGTCACCCGCACTTCAAATATTCCGGTTTTCGACGATCTACCGAAAAAGATATCTCAGTTTGCTTAAGCCGTCTTATTCGGTCTCGAGTGTGCCACACTCAGTCGAGTACCACATAACGGCCACCGGTCGTCCAATTCATTCTCGCCCTCGACTACACCAGGAGAAGCTGCATATAGCCAATTAACCACCAATTAACCATAATAGGTGGTTATTAGACAGTTATATAAGCGTCATATAACCGGAAAACTCGTTTTTTTGGACTGTGTGTGCTGCTAGGGAAATCCGAGTATGACCACATGCTGCAACTCTGAATAATTCGGCCTTCAAATTCATGTTGGACTTCTACCCTACATTCGGTCCCTAAAAATCCACTGGTGACTAGTGACCGTGCGGCGACCACCGAGTACTAAACTGTCGTACCGTCCCTGATAGTTACCCGATATCACATATTCACGATTTTGCACTGGAATTTCAGGGTAAAACTGTTTTCTCCAAAGTCGACCTCGTCCGCGCGTATTACTTAATACAAGTTGCCCCCGACGACATTCCAAAAACAGCGATTACCACACCATTCGGTCTATTCGAATTCGCACGCATGCCTTTCGGTCTGCGGAACGCCGCTCGAACGCTTTGTAGATTAGGCACCGCGCGGTTTAGACTACGTTTTCGTCTACTATGATGATGTCTTGGTGACAAGCAAAACGATCGGGGAACACAAATTACACTTACAAGTTGCCTTCGAACGTTTCTAACAATATGGCATCATTATTAACCCAGGCGACTGTGTTTTTGCAGCAACCAGCTGGAGTTCTTCGGCCGTCGTATTAACCCCAAAGGGATTCGGCCGCTGCCAGAAAACACCACTGCCATTTCTGACCATCCCCTACCTCAACCAACCAGAAGTTTTCGTCGATTTTTGGATATGGTTAATTACTACGGTAGATTTATTCCACGTTGGTCAGACTCGAGCGCCACTTACCGACTTGCTCAAAGCAAACACCAAACGGTTACAACTCAATGAAGAAGATATCACCTCTTTCAACTCCACTAGAGTCGCTCTTTTGAGGTCACAACCCTGGACCATTTGAACCCCAGTTCTGATTGTCACCTTATTTTGAAAACGGACGCATGACAAACCTCTGTCAGTGGGGTTCTTCAAGGAATGCCCCGGAAGTTTGTGTATTCTCGGACTTCCGGACTTGTGAGAGTATACGGCGAGCTCTCCAAAAGCTTCCGCACACAAAGCGGTGTCCGTCAGGGATGCCCACTCTCTCCTTCCCTATTTAATTTCGTGATCGATGCGATAATGAGACGAACGCTGGAAGGCCTCCAAAACCCTGGTGTTCAAATGGCCTGTGAGGAAAACCTAGTCGATCTGGAATATGCAGACGACATCGTTCGAAGAGTAGAAGGCGCAGGTGTTTTTGGATGAACTGACCAAAGTCATCCCGTCTTTTGGTATGCACTCTGCACCCACAAAGTGTAAGGTCATGCTCCTGGACATGCAGTCACTGAACACGCCACTTACAATCCAGGGAGAGGCACTGGAAGTTGTGGAGCGTTTTACCTATCTTGGAAGTTGCATTAGTTCTGATTGTAGTGTGACAGATGAGGTCAATACACAAATCTGCAAGGCCCGGGTCGCGTTTGCTAATTTGAGACACCTATGGCGTCAAAGTGGTGTATACCTGAATCTCAAGGGACGTGTGTATCAAGCTACAGTGCGGGCTGTCTTGTTGTATGCCTGTGAGACTTGGCCTGTTCGAACAGCGGAACTGAGACGTATTCAGGTGTTCGACAATCATTGTCTCAGAATCATAGCTCGTGTGGGTTGGTGTCGGCGAATCCGTAACGAGGCAGTTAGAAAGCGAGTTTTTGGTTGTGCAACGGGTACTTCCATTGAAGAGTGTGTCCAGCACCAGAAGCTGCGTTGGTTGGGACACGTGTTGCGTATGCCTAACCATCGTTTGCCGAAGAGAGCGCTGTTTTCCATGCCCAATTCAGAGAGGTGGCCAACCCTTGACCTGGCAGAGGGGTATGAAGGAGATTACGAAACGCTTGGGTGCTGTCGGTGCTACTCGCGTTCCGGGATGGGGACCGCGTGATCCTCACTGCGCCTGGTTGGAGACGCTGCAAGATATGGCTGCCAACCGATGTCAGTGGCGATCTTGTTGTCAGTTTCTATCCAGATTGCCTGAATGAGTGTGTGGAGGTGTAAGTACCTCGGAATGATTGTAGTAAGGTAGCACTAAGTCCCTTCCCCGTCCATCTTTATTCTTTTCTTCACAATAAGGCGTTCGAATAGATCATTGTTGTACGGCAGCGAAGCATCGGTGTTGAACACTAATGTCATGCTCTCGATGATGATAATGATGATGACGGTTCTTCAACAACACTTAAACTCTCTGCTCCTTTTCTCGTAAACTGCAACCTGCACAAACCCGGCACAGCATACGGGCTACTGCCAAACTCGTGTCACAAAGATACGTTTGGCCGAAAATGCAAAAAGGGATCCGTACTTGGGCTAAGCAATGTCTCGACTGTCAGAAGAGCAAGAGTCATCGATTCAGCTCCCCGACTCGCGCTTCCGAAACGTCCACATCAACCTTCTCAGACCGTTGCTACCGTCCAGAAGCTTCACGCATATCCTCACTTATGTCGATTATTTCATGCGCTGGCCCATGGCCACTCCGATCAATGACACGTCAGCTGAAAGTGTTGCTAGAACTTTTGTCGACAACTGGATTGCTTCGTTCAGTGCACCCGCTAATATTGCCACTAATTGAGGTCCACAATTCACATCAACACTTTTTCACGACCTCAAACGGTTACTTGGTCCGGATCACTTCCGAACCACCGCATACCATCCGGCTGCCAACGGCATGGCTAAACGCTTCCATCGACAACCCAAGGCATCGCTGATTGCCTCCTCTAGCACAAACTGGTCGAAGCGTCTCCCGCTCATTCTTCTCATTACATGCAATACTGTTAAAGAAAACTTGGGTTACACAGCCTCCGAACTCGTTTTCGGCACTACCTTACGCCTCTCAGGTGAAATAATTGTCGACTCTTCAACTAGTGGTGAAACGGATCCCAATTCCTACGCATCCCGGCTTCACCAATACATGCGTGACATCCGTCCCTCACCAACTCGACAAACCTCCAAGCCCACTCAAGTACATCCCGATCTGGCTACATGTGAATTTGTTTTTGTGCGCCACGATGCGGTCAGAAAGCCCTTACAAGCACCGTACGAAGGACCTTTCCGATTGATTTTTCGAAAAGGCTAATCCTTCGTCACTGATCGTGACGGCCGCAAAGACACAGTTAGCATCGATCAGTTAAAGGTTTCTTACGTGCACATACAACCAACCCTAGATGATGAGCATACCACGTACCCCTCCGTTACAGTTGTATAGTCATACGAACTCTCCTTCGACCAACACAGCACACACACCCTCACTTGCAAGGTGTGGTCGACATCACAAACTTCCCGTACGTTTTAAGGACTAGCCATTGCGACATTTCTTTTTTAGCGTCATGTTCACCCATTTAACGCTCTAGGGGGAGTTCTGTAGCACTTGTAAACTTATTTTTCCTGCTAAATATCATCTTTTCTCCCTGTCAATATTGGTCACATTATTGTACAAAGTTTATTTTAATGAAATGCACAAGCCCCTGCTTCTTGAGCTGCATGACTGTTGTTGCGACTGGCTGTTGAATAACATTGGCTAACACTAATTCCCAACGTGAACAAAAATGGACCTATCCATTCACGTCAGTGGATTAGTACTGCGATTACCGGTTTGGAATACCAGGAAAGTAGAACCTTCTGTTCTTGGTGTGGTGGTCCAACGGAATACGGACCCGCGGAATTGTGAACTGTGAGTCAATATTTCCTTGGATTGTTCTCCTTGTGACATTCTATCTGACGTTAGTATTTCGCTGTGTTCATTAGAGACCCCTTAGCCATCATCATCATCATTATCAGCTGTAAGAGCCGCGTACTTGTCGTACAGTGTTTGTAGCTGCCACAATTTGGTCCATCGATGATTTGGGGAGGTAGGGTAGGCAGCTGCGAATTGGAGGCGGGAGCTGATAAATTGGTACGTAAATACAGGACTGTCAGTGGACTGTTAAGTGGGGGGATTGGGAAGAGAGCTATGCATTGAAGGCAATAACTCGGATGCACGAGCGTCATTGAGGGTGCGACTGGGCCATGTCTAACAATGTCTCTACCATTGATGTGGCCCGTCTCGGGGTCCCCATCCAGGGAAATGGCAATGACCAGCGCAGCTGAGTTTACTGGTAATGGCTTTCATACTTCGCGGCCAAGTCATTGTCTGACCTCCTCTGGCTCGTTTCCACCCTTCACGTGGTTGTGCGAAAAGAACTCTTGGAGGAAGTCGGGCGACTGGCATACGGAGCACATGGCCAAGCCTATGCAGTGTGACCAGTTCATCCATCGTGAGTGAGTTATTTCTTCCGAATACCATTCAACGTATTTCAGTATTGCTGATCCGGTGTTCCCACCAGACTCGGACAATGCACCGAAGACATCGGTGGTCAAACACTGAAGGTCTTTTGACGTCCCCGGCCACGTTTCTGACGCTTATAGCAATATGGATCGCCCCATAGCACTGTAAACTCGACCCCTGAAGGATAAGTTGATGTCATGCCTACGTCACAGGTGACGCAGGTTCACAAAAGCTGCTCTGGCCCTCCCAATCCGGATGGAAATATCATCTTTCGCGAGACCACCAGGATTGATACAGCTACCCAGGTAGACAAACTTGTCTACTACCTCAAGCGGCTCATCCGCAAGCATGAGGCTAAGGTTCGAGCCTACCCAGTCTTGCAGTAGCGCTTTACACTTTGCAGGTGTGAAGCGCATGCCAAACCGTGAGGCAGATTTATTCAGATTATTTAATATTGTTTGCATTACGATAGCATCAGATCCAGTAAGTGCTATGCCGTCTGCTTACTCGATATCTATGAGCGGACGCCCGGGGGCACTTCGACCCCACACGCATTAGAGGCTGGTAGTGAGTCTTCCATAATCGTATCGTGACGAAGTTGAAGAGGAAAGGTGAAAGAGGACAGCCCTGCCTGACACCACTTGGTGTGGTGAACTCAGGCGAGAGCTTCCCGTAGACCTTCACGGCGTACAGCACCTTAAGGAGGGCCAAGAACTTATGGGGATACCTTTGCTCCACAGACACTGCCATAGTGCCTGACGGTTCACAGAGTCAAAGGCAGCTTTCAAGTCAAGGAACATTGTTGGTTGCTGGAAACAGTGTCGCTCTTCCAGAATCTGTCTAAGGGTGAAGATGTGACAGATGCATCCTGTTGCAGGATGGAACCCAGCTTGGTTTTCACGGATCTGTCTCTCCCTGTGTTCAGTCAACCATCGAAGGATAAGACCAGAGAGGACCTTCGATGTCACAGCTACCAGGCTGATGCCACGGTGGTTTTCACACAGCGTTCGCGTACCCTTCTTGAAGATAGGATTAACTGTCGACATGCCCCATTCTGCAGGCAACTTCTCTTCGTTTCATATAGCACCAATAAGCTTTGTCAGCTGGGTCACCAGGAATTCTCCGCCTTCTCTGAACAGGGCTGGATACAGACCTCCGATCCTGGTGCCTTCTCACGTTTCAGTACGGATATTTCGATTTCCGACAAGCGATTAGTGTTTACACTCCATTTCCCCTTATGAACTGTCACCACAGGTTGGGTTGCAGCAGGCCAGCTAAACTGTTCTTCGAAGTGTTCGGCTCATCTTTCTAGTCGACGTTTTTGCGAGTGAATTAATGAGCCGCCTTTTTCACTTATCGTTTCACTGACCGCTGCTCTCATAGAACCAGTCGACCGTATCAGTTGGTTTATGGCACGGCTGTTTCCGGTAGCAAAAGCCTTCTCGAGCTTTCGATGTCCACCAGAGCTCTCGGTCTTTCCTTAGGCTCTTCACTATTCGGTGTTTGAGGGATTTGCGCGCGCCTGCTGGTATCGATTTTCTGGCACCAATCATGGATAGCGATCTCGAAGACATCCAGTGGTCTTGTGGTCGAATCGGAGAAGTCGGACAGACAGCCACTAACATAGTTCCTTTCAAATTTTGCCACGCTTCATCCACATGCTCACTACCAGTACAGTATTGGATTACGGCGGAGAGTTGTCGGGCTAGCTCAGATCGATACTGTTGAGCTATGGTAGTTCTTCGAAGACAGTGGATTGGCATGCTTCTTGCTGACTTTCATGGGCCTGAGGGAAAACAGACTATCAGGCGCGCACGCAAGAGACTCCTTAGGGCCGCTAACCACTACATGTAGGCATCTCAAAATGATTGTGGTAGGCTAGAACTAAGTCCCTTTCCCGTCCTCTTTTATTCTTCTCTTCACGATAAGGCCTTCAAATAAATTAGGGTTGTAAGGCAGCGAAGCATCAGTCTTAAACACTGATGTCATACGTTGGGTGATGATGACGGGCAATCTGGATAGAAACGGACAGCATGAACGCCACTGACAACAATGAGCCGCCATATCGCTGTGTCTCCAGCCAAGCACAAGGAAAATGGCACTACCTGATCCCGTGGAACAGCACCCAAACTTTCCGTAACTTCCTCCGTTCCCTACGACCACGTCAAATTCTGCCCACTTCTAAGTTTTCGCCACTCCGAATTAAGCACGGAAATCAGCTTTCGTTTCGGAAGGCGTAACACACGGCCCACCCGCCTTAGCTTGCAGTTCTGGATGCATTTTTTAAGTGAAGTACCGTCTGCTTCAGCAAAGGCCCGCTTTCTAAGCACACTGCGATTTCGCTGGTTTCCTCCGATTCCGGCCGTACCTCTCAGGCATCTGTGGTCAAAGACCTTAGGATGTTTCATATCTTCCGCCCGAACTGACCAAGTCTTTTAGCCGTACAACAATACAGCTCGCGCCGTAGTGTGACGTGCGTGGCCTTTGAGATAGCACAAGTGGCACAGATTAGCAAACACAATTCCAGCCTTTGAGATTCGTGCGCTGTCTTTGTCCATCACACTACCGTCAGAGCTAATACAACTTTCGAGATAGCATCACTTTTTAAATTCATGTTCAAATACTGTGTCCCAAAGCATGCCTTTGCACTTTGTGGGCGCGTAGCGCACGCCGAAGGACTCAGCGACCTTGGTCAGCTTGCGCCCCCTGCTTTTTTTCCAAAGAGAAAACAATGTCGCCTGGATACTCCAGGTCAACAAGCTTCTCGCTCGGAGAAATCTGAGCACCGAGATTTTATGGATATTCCATAGTTTGTCGGCGACTACCGACTACCCAAATGTGAGCCCAAGCAGCTCAGACAACAGACCTACGCACTCATATCGTCCGCAAGGACGACAATGTTGGTGCGTCTTGCTCGACGAATGAGCCCAGATAAGTCTCGACATAGGGTACCTTTCTCAGCGTAAGAACAGCAGTCCACCGGCTGGAACTACAAGTCGAGTGCAACTGAGCTGGATAACCTAACGGGGAAAGGACGATAATTTAGTGAAATCCAATACAGTAAAGCAAATTCAGCCCAGGAGATGAGTGCACTTTCCACAACCTATATTCCACAAGTCATCGCTTCTGAATCAGACACAAGGAGAGTAAAATGTGGAAAAGGTGAGTTCGTTCATGTTGTTTAAAGACCACGTTTGTGTCTTGTATGCGTGTTTCAGAGACGCAACACAGGTCAACTTTAGGGGCATAAGGCCCCTGCAAGTGTTACCAAACTGACACAGTACGGACGTTGAAAGCTCCTACGTACAAAGGATATCGTGGATTTAGCAAAGTATTATTTTGTTTATTATTAATGAGTAGTGGGGTGTATAATGCACATCGGTCAGATAACTGGCGATCAAACGGCCCAGAGAAGTTTGCCTGTATAGTGAGAAGGGGTTAGGGAGAGACATCGGTGGACAAAGAGCTGTGCTGGCAAATGATACTTCCTCGTTGCCCAGACCAAGAGGAATGCTCGAACTTGTCAAAGAAGTCCGGAATAAACCTGCCAAATTTGTTACCGCACACCACCTAGATATAAGGCGCAAAGGGCGATATGCAGCAACAGTTCACTTATTTTTTCAGCCA
>SJOL01003901.1:62935-87810 GCA_004794785.1 Opisthorchis felineus | reverse complement strand
GCGTTGGAGGCGGGATCTGATAAATTGGTGCGTAAATACAAGTCTGTAAATGGACTGTCAAGTGGGGCATTGGGAAGGGAGCTATGCATTGGAGGCAATGCCTTGGATGCACGAGCGCCATTGAGGGTGCGACTGGGCCATGTCTGACAATGTCTGTACCCATTGATGTGGCCCGTCTCGAGGTCCCCATCCAGCGCAGCTCGGGTTCGAACCACAGACCCCTGGGTCAGTAAATTCGCGCTGTAACCACTGAGCCATCTCACCCCTACAATGAGACAGATGATTGGACAATTTCGCATAATACTCAGGGGAATTCTTCACATTTTTCCTAGAAATTCTGTGTTTGGCGTCAAAAATGGATTGTGCGATATAGCGCGAGTGGAAGTTAGTTTTCAGAATCGAGTCAGAGGATGAACCAGCTTGCATGTTCCCGTCAAGAGGGCAAAAGAACTGATGCGCTCTTCACTGAACCTGCAATACCAAGAAAGCTCAGACCAAATCTATGCAAGACTAGTGCAGACGACGTAACACCTTTTGAACCATAGGAAAGGTAAAAATTTCACCTAGAATGTCCTGTTGAAAAATAATTAACGGTGTTCCATCAGTTCTATAACATTTTTCCGCCAGGAACTGATATTAGGTTGGTAGGAAACAGACTACCGAGGTCGGTGTGACTAACCGCAGCAATTTCCCCTAAGACCGAGCTGAGGACGTGCTACGATGTATTTATATGGCACACAGCCAAAACCCCTACCCCACTGAAAAGTTTTGTGATATGATTGCAATATGAGTATATGCTGTCAACTGGATGCTCCAATCTATTCCAGGTACAAACAAAATCAATTCAGCTGGAAATACAGAAACTTGGAGTTCATATCTTTGGAAGTTTGGGAAAAATTACTTCCAAAAGTTGCATCTGGATGGCGAAGAAGAACGAAGGTTGTAGTACCTTCCTGCTCCGAGTGTTCCATGGAAAATTCCGAGTTCTACACGCATTTCGCCTCCTAGAAATGGAGATTACTCGTATACCCCACGATCGATGGTTCATTTATATTTATTCCAAAACTGACGTGCCTATTTTGACGAACCAAACACTCAAAAGACCACGGAGACGTCATAGATTTTGCAAACTTTACTACGTGGTCACTGATAGCTCTTTCTTACAGGTTGCATATGATTTTTGCTCTCGGTAAGGTTTGAACACTGACCATAAAAACTGTCACCACCATCATCCACCGTAAGACAGGCTACGTAAAAAAGAATATGAATGGTGGTGAAATAACGCAGTCAGCCGGGAGACCGTCACAGACTTTCTACCAACCCTGTTGCCCAGACAACAGAATAGTGTATGCAGACCATCAGTTGGGGCACGTTTGTACGAGAGGGCTTTTCATTTTTACGACGGAAGGAACAGAATTATTGAAAGATGGTACAACCCATAACCTGAACCAGAAACAAGGCCCAAAAGTAAGATGAAGAGCGTCATATCGGTGAACACTCAAAACATCCGTTTCCTCCGGATCTGTGCTAGTAGCTGAGCTCTAGACAGCTTAGCGGCTAAAACGTGAAGCTACTGACGGAGCGTCCATGGTTCGAGTCCAACCCTGGCCTTTCGTTTGCTGCTGTCTAGGCTTGGACAATCAAGTAGCGTCTCAGCCATTGTGCTTTATCCGAGTTGCATGTTGAAAGCGTATCGTATCTGAACAATTTCCGATTTCCTGGACCCTGTTAGCCAAGCAGTTTAACGTCGCTAATATCAATTTCGACTATTCGGATTTGAATCTCTGCATGGATAGCTTCAAATTGGCGAACCGTCGTTGTCTTGAAAACTGCGTAGATATGTTGTTTCATCAATAGAAGACGTCCATAAAGATAAGGAAAATTAATCCAAGGCCATTTTCCATCCATCCGTTGGTGTTTAGTACATATCGAGTATCAATACGGGGTTCGCACACAACCCACCGGGCAACTGAGTCCCACCCAAGGGAGAGAACGGCGCCTAGAGTAAACAAGCTTTTGAACATCTATCTTGGTCATGTCTACCGAAAGTACACCCAGAATCACAAGTAGTGCCGACTGGATATTTGCACTATACGGTTAGACTTGGTGAGAATATTATACAAAGGCTGCGTCTTTATCAAGTTCTACCAAAAGTACAGAAGACTCTAAAATTCGGGGGTGTAAGTTTAATAGCAACTAGTCAGCAGGACATTGTTTCGATGAACTGATCTTCAGCATTATGTCACATGTCAAGCCATTGTTTGGACTGTATTGTTCGTATCTGATGAGATTGTCGTGTTTGCAGCTAAGACACCCGCGAGGTCCTAGGTACACCTTTACAGAGCATAGTTGCACTTCGCCGATTAAGGTGGACGTATGCGTGTGCGTGTGTGTGACCATTGACTATCTAAACGCTCAGGACTCATAGCTGCTGGCAGAAGTTGAGAAAAAGACAAGAATGTCAGCGTGCTCCTCGATAGAAGCATCGCTCTTGTCTGTCATAGGTGACACATACAGAGCAGCACCCAATCTGAAAACCATGAGCGCTGCTTTTAAGCTTGTGAGAGGAAAGACGAACAGCGAATCCGTGACCAATAAAAAATCACACATAGTTGAATCCCACGGGGCGACTCGAGTGATAAATACATGAATAACTCACTTCCGTGTCTTCTGATTTGGAAAACTTCTGCTTGACACTACGGATCATTTTGCGCCGACGCTGCTCAGAAAACCCCGCATAGGTGAGCAGGAAATTCGCGAACTGCACCTCAGTAATCTTTCCATCCACGGGCGAAGCGCGATCAAACTGACAGCAAAGCAAGGTGAAATTATAGGAAGGCTAAAGACGCGTGCAAATTAGTGGAGCCTGAGCACTACGCTTGTTACTGAAAGTGAAAGTTTGCGAAATGGAATTCCATCGTCAAAAGGTGCATTATAACAAACTATCCAGGTCATCTAATCAAATAGTAATGTCTAACAAACAGTCCCACATAATGTTAGCTGCATCTATGGATGACTACACGATTCTTTCGGGGTGAAGGAAAGAACATGGAATGAAATTTATTGCGGCTTAAAAATTCCGAATAATGGTTCCAAAATGCTTATGTGGTAAACATCTGTTACTGAACTTAAAAAGCGGTCGGTAAATTCAGCCAACCTGCTGCTATCCAAATTCCGGAAAGGAAAGCCCCGTAATCAACCATGACGCGAGCATCTGATAAGCAAACTGAGTAGCAAATAACGTTGGTTTCCATCACGCGAAGGTCAGCATATTCCGAATAATCGTGGAAACAGCAACCTTTAGATAAGTGGGATAGAAAATCTCCGGAGGAACAGAACTATCGTAATTTTATCGGCCCGTTAAGGTCCGCATACCTCGCGTTCGATTGGATCGTCGAACAGCTTGCTTCCGGTAGATCTCATTCACAAGCTGTGTTGCGCTGTGGTTTGTCTTCCTCCGACTAGATGGAAGACGGAGGAGCGCAACGAAGCAACCACGCTCAAGAAAGTCAAACTACAACGCAACGCAAATTTGGAACAAGCCAACCAAGAGACAGGAGGAAAACCGCTAAAATAAAAGTTTTTTAATACCCAATCATGCCAGACGTAGAAAGACCACAACGCAACACAACACCTGAACGCACCATTCAGAGTTGTAAAAGCTACCGGAAGTAGGCCAATCGAACGCATAGAATACAGGACGCAATGCAGTACAAAAAGTAAATGGACCAAGTAAAGTACGTAAAGTTGTTCCTCAGTCATCCAGAGATATCGAATACTTTGTTAGAAACAACCCCGAGCAGGTAAGAAGGAAGCACCAACGCAACAGCGGAATGATGTCCCCAGGACTGGTGACAAAACGTTTACAAGCAAATGACCAAGCTGGACGAATAGATCAACGGCCACCTGATCTACGATCTGCTAAATTAATTTGTGTGCATTTATGTCCTTAGGGATTCTATTACCTACTTTACCACATCGAAATAAATGAAGCATCGATTGTACGTACTTATCGCACAATTATTTTGGCCCCCTGCTAAGGAACTCACTTGGACTGGACTGTAGGAAAACGGCTATACGAACGAATAAAACAGTCCAGTGTCTCATCAACAGAGCAGTAATCACAGCTGTTTTAAACGACATTCTACTAAGTTCTGATTGGATTTTTTGCATTGGTTTTCTCTAACTGTGCTTGACCGATTTACAAGAATTAAGACAAACCCAACTGATGTGCCTGAGTGGACGTAACTTCGGGTTCCAGTGAAACATAAAACCCTGTTTTCATTGCAAGTTACCGGATGAGTGCAATACTCCGCTGTATGTGCGATGCGAGCCGTACCGCAAAACAATCCAGCTGCTTAAGTCTACGTGGACATATGTCACATCATCAGGGCAGCAGACTACACAGACTTTTACTCACCCCTCAAATCACAAATACATAGCGGCCAGCTGGTGATTAGTTGAAAGACTGCCTTTGAAAATTACGCCAGCGCATAACCCTATCTACGCGAAGATGCCAAGCCGGCCGATCGCAACTAACACTCGAACAGGCGGCCTATGGCTAGGTAACAATGGGCCACAATGACCTGTTCTGTCATAGTGACGACATCGTTTGATGAAAGCGGCAAGGCGGCACAACTGCAACAGTGAACATCCGTGTTAGCTGGCTTAATGCTCTCGAACAAACCTGGACAGATTTCCTCAAATGCACAAGCTTTTCCAGGTGTACGATATTCAAGCTGTCGCCATTAGATTTAGTGAGAGCAGCACAAGCGGGTCAGTGTTTGGGAGCACACATCCACCCACAAAATCATTCAGTCCATTATGGCTCGCGAACTACAAGATGTTAACTCGGGTTCCACATTGGACGACTGCCCTCTATAGCTACTTCTCGTGGATATCCTGCATGTGAGAAAAGTTATTAGGGTGCAAGCAGAGAAAATGAATAGATTTCCTGTTTGGGGTGACTGGTTGTGTGTTATCAGACTCGATCAATCTGATTGCAAACGGTGCAGCCATTCAGTCAGTCTTCAGCTTCCATACTCAAAACAATGCACGCTGCACTAAACGTCATAGTGCCGCTTCTGGATCACCAACCACTTGTAAGTAAAATGTGGGGGCTGAGCTGTCCTGGAACGTGTTATGATGCGACTATTGAGTGCACGTCTCGGAGACAGCACACCTAGATTTTCAAAAAAAGAAAGGGCACACCCTTATTTCACAAAGACGGTTGACCCTGACCGCCAGCGAATTGTCCGACGAGGTCAGAATAGAACTAACAATCACCAACGGCCCGATGCGGCTTCAAATGCATCTGCTGAGCGAAGCAACACCAGGAGTCAGAGAGTTATGCCTTTCTCCCTGGGCCCTTGGTCTAGGCCACTCCTCCGGAGTCAATTGCGTAAACAATTGAGTTGTTTGCTCCAGGAGGGGTCATCCACCATAACCCTACTGCTCATTAGACTACGGGTTAGACTTTTGAGTCGCAGGTTAGTGGAAGGGTCCCCAAAGAATAAAACTAGTCTTCCTCTCATTGTCTTGTGGGCAAAACTGCAGAGTCATAGGCTAAAGGCAAGGTACTACAAAACAGCCCCGGTTCTTCAATATGGACAGGCGGGAAACATCATTCAACTTTGCAGCTGTTCGATCCCTCAACTCATCCGCGCCCCCTCCTCTTCAACCGGTTCTCTACGGTCAAACCATCCTAAAGTCCCCTAACAATGATTGTCTAAAATATCGCCCAGTGAAATGAACCAAGCCAAGCCAAACCAAAAAAACAAACCAAACTCAATCTGATCCACAGTGCAGCTCTTGATGTCCATGCTCTCCATCAAACTGAGCAACAGGCATGTCAGCCAGTGAAACGTTTACATCTGACGTAACTCAAATCGGTTCATGTTCAGCTGAGGGGTGCGTTGTCTTGTCGAACTATTTCGCCAAACTGTCTGCTTCTGGCAACCGACGATCAAGATGAGTGCTTTGATGCCGGGGTGTATGCATCGGGCCTCATCAGCAGAACAACAACAAAGACAACCACAACAGATGAACAAAAATCTTGCTCTTCACTGCTGTTTCCGTCAGCGTTAATGGTCCGTGTTCCGCTGAGCACAGAGTGATTGGGTCAAATAGTGGAATAGTTGCCACACATGGGGTGCATATTCCCAGTAAAAACACTTAGAATATGAGGCGGATGTGGTCAAACAGTTTCTCGGCCAGTCTCAATGAATCGAAGATGACCGACACGACTGTGCTGACAATTCATCTTCGAGCCACCATGCAAGAGACATTGTGGCCTTGCTACTGGATCGAACTCGATATCTTCCAATGAGAGGTGTTGGAATACGAAGATTTGAATTACTCCTGCTTTGAGACTGAAGTACAAAAGCCCAGGAAATAGAAACAAGACCACTCCTCACTGAGTGAGTTGAGACCTAGAGAAAATTAACCTGCCTGAATCTATCGTCTACCCAACATATTCGATTTGCTTCCCAATGTGATTTGAGTGTAGAAGCGCTGCTTCCTGGACTATGTCACAGCTGTGCGACTGCTTTGATCCGATGTCATGCAACCAGGTGTAGCAGAAACTCCGACCTACTACATGGTTGAACGCACGTGTTTCGATTCGGCTACTGGACATCTAGAAATCGGTGTGAAGGCAGCCCGTCTCTGTGTTTCGTGAACATGACCTCGTGTTGCACATGCATACAGGCACGTGTAGGAAACGGCTGCACAAATCCGATCGAGGGCTCAGATGAACTTCTGCACGACTGGCTTAGACTCATAGAGCACATAAGTACAGATAGTCGTTCGGAACATTAAAAAGAACTCACTACACTCAAGTGAATCATGCAGATTGTTTCGGTCTTCCTCGCAGTGACCATCGGCCTTAAGACATTGAATGCAGGTGAGTGTTCCAGTTCTACTCTTCTCCTGAATGCATCGCGATGACATACACAAATTTGTGCTGAATCACTGTGAAGTTTAATTTTGTAAGCGTAGTTCCGGAATGACGGCCACGTTAAATTTCACGCAACACTATTGAACTTCACAGACGATGTACCAGACGGTGAGTTAGCCGGTTCATTTTGTTCATAGCATGGTGATGGTAAACTCGTACTTAAACATCTACTATATAGTAAACCTAGTGGCCTGATCTTCCACACCTGAAACATTTTGATAATGCACTGGTATAAATTATCATTCGAAAATTCTCATCACGGAGCCAAATTTGTTGCTATCTAGTGGTTGTGTTCTGTGCAGAGGATTAGACGCGCTGCTCAAACCGGAGGATATGCGTGCATGCAGATGGTGTATCCACCGTAGTTCAGTCTGTGAAAACTTGTCCGGGTGTTTGGAGAGCCACACTCTACACTTGAAGCACTCCCATAGAGCGCAAAATAGCGTTCCGCCAAACGTAATCAGATCGTGGCAAGTGAGCTGTTATGGAGTACAAGACCAAAGATGGGCATGTAGAATCGAATTACAACGGCGTTGTGATTCCAAGAATAGTATGTATTTCGTCCTTCACCTCAGTTTTACTTCCCCCATCAAGTTATGCATGCGTCTGCGTGTTCCAGGCTTCCCAGTCTCATGTAGATGACGACTACGAACTGACAGTGATCCCGATTACCCGATTACCGATCTTTAATAAATCGATCATTGGGGACAAAATGTTCGCGGAGAGTGCGTTCTGACTGTCTATTCATCGATGAGTTTCCCGGGAAATAGGATCGGAGCTGCGAAACTCGGCAAATTCTTTTCGGTATGTATTCACATTCACTTAGGATTTTTGAAAGTACCCCACCCCAGTGACATATAGGGAAATTTTCTTCCTTCCTTATCTCAGTACTCAGTGTGGACGAATTTAAAAGTGAGTTATCTGTTACACTGCACTAGATTTGAGCATCACTGTGTTTCGCGTGTTCTGTCACTGCATCACGTGGGCAATGCAGACCATATTGCATCACAAGTGAGTCACACTGAGTGGTCATCGAGGGTGCTTTGGTCATTTTCATCTGGTGAGCATGATGGTGTTCATTAACTACGTGGCATTTCGAAGGCGGTACCACGCATAAGATTGCTAGAAGCTCGTCGACAACTCACCACCCATTTATCCAATGTTTATGGCTGACCAGGTGGATGTTGTCGAAATTTCTAATCACCGAGTCATTGTTTGCAACATGCATTCGGTTTGAAGACACGATGAACGGGATACTCCTCCAAAACTTGTTTGGACGTTCCAGTGGTACTAATGCAAAACAGCGAACTATTCCGAACACCCTCTTTGTTTCAAGCAGCACCTGTGTCATAAGGTGTTCATCAAGTCTCATGATAGGAAACTTCACAGTATATGACAGTAATCTCTAGGTGCTTTATGCTACGGTGTTCGGCGTTCCATGTGGGCTCTTCTCCACATGGCTCTACCAGGAGCGCGTCGATTTATCGCGGTAACTGACACAGGGTTTCACTAAACCCCCGACAATATCACTGTCCTTGACGGCAATAACATGGTCACGGGCATGCCAAATTACGGCGGCACTTGCTCCACGGGTGTTTGAACGACTAGCTTTATTGAAGACGGTCATGATGTGAGCGAAGTGGACCGGTATGTATGTATGTATGTATTGATGGGCGTTTCATATGCCACAGTCACGTGTGCTTCTCTCTTGCTTGCTCCGCCCCAAATAACCGGGTTCTTTCTTCACTGCGTTTCTTCGGTTCCAGAGTGGCATAGCCGTGAGTTCAACCGACGTACTGTATCTACTTATATTGTTCGTTTTACTAATGGGCGTTTGTAAAGTCTATCAACGGACTAGTTCAGCCAGTACATCATTGGAATCGTATATTTGGAACAAAATATCAGCACGTAGAAGTCGCAATCCATATTCAAGGCCGTCCAATCAAACGGACAGCAGCTGGTTCGTTTGGCTTTAGTCGAACTGGTACTAATGAACAAAGTGTGTATTTGAGAAGTGAACCTGGAGCATTGATTGGACGAGGGAATTTCCAAGAGTACACAAGGTTTGGCATGCTCGGTAGAATCTCACGGCCTCTCTCTAAATGACCATATGATTCCTCTGATACCTATTTTTCCGAAACCGGTAAATGGTCATTTCCCAATTGGTATAAACGCTGGCGCTCCGAAGTCTCCTCTTCATCCCGTTCGGACTATGTTACTGCCCACTTATCGATCGTCGATCACCTCTGGTGTTACAAGGCCGCTCAGTTGCCCGATAATGAGTCGGTAGACGCTTGGAATCATTTCATTCGCGCGTTTGATCTCTCATCACTGATGCATCTCTGTGGGATGCCTGTTCCGCACCGAGCACGCACCATCCATGGCCATGCACCCAAGCAATGATTAATGAGTGAGTATCTCCCATTGTATAGAGAACGAAATTGCTAAACGCTGGGCTACGCCAACTATCAGACACGTCCTACGTTGGGGAGATGATCTAGTTCCCTCTCTCTTCCTCTCTCATCACATGTGTTGTTCTGTTTCAGAGTTCCAAACCATTGTGAATAAAGGTTAGTTGCTTTCCGTTTGGTTTCCAGTAAACCATTTTCCAATCGGGTCACATTTCCAACATGAATGCAACAATATATGTATATGGTACAATGGTACGCAACCACCGAGCCATTATCAGAAATGCCTAATATAAGGAAACGTTCGATTGGGGTTCGAACCACTAGTCCTGAGATGCACAGTTCTACGACGGCAATGCGTGAAGCTGTTGTGTGTAAATACTATCAAACCGATTTGCGTTTGAAGGCAAATCACCGCATGATAAAAGGATTGCACAGGGAACTAAAGGCCTTTCATATCACTGTCCAAACAATGTAGAACCCTATCGACCTGGTTAGAGAATCTCCCGTTCCAAATATCTCAGTCCAGTTTTTATCCGATTCAAATGAGTTGAATAAATCGTCTGGATTGCCGGCTATCCTCTACCGACCGGTGTCATCATACCTTCCAAAATTTTTCACTCTCACAGCAAGCGAGTGGTTTGATAATCGTAAGTGTTTTCCAGTAGAATTTACCGATCCGTTTTATTATTATTATGAAACACAGTGCTCTCAAACAATAGTTTCGATTTCTGAGTTGGCCACGGTTTTCGACAACCCAACCATGGATTACTCCCCTAGCATCTAGTTCACTGCCGAACCGAACGCATAGTTAGCCAACCGCGGACACGTTTGTCAAACTGAATGTTCACTGACACCCGTCAAATTGTCCTGGTTAAACGTCCATTTCCTTCGATTCGCAATACCGCGCGCACTTTCCGCTGAACGTGGATTGGCTAGTGAAAACTCTTGTTTGTTGCTGCCCAAATCTAATAACATGATGCGATTCGCATGCAATGAATGACCACTTGTGTTTGTATTTCGTTGGGATATCGGCCTCTTTCACCCCCACAACGAACGCTTCTCCCCTGTACACAAATCCTAATAGCAACCAAGGAATCCCGTGAGTGACCGCACATTCATTCTTAAGGCTGGTCGGACTAAAGAAATCTCGCAAAACACCTAAATATGCCACTTAATATTCCACATTTTTCCAAAATTTTCTTCATGGTACCCCACCCCATATTCCGGTGCATGTGCAGTCATCGATGAAGTCAAAAGTTGTAAGTCGTGATTGCTAAATCGAATAACCGCTTTCCTAGTCAACATCACGCCGGCAACTTGTTTACTTGCCACCTTGTCATCTTTTACTCTTGCCAAACACAATCTTGTCCTAGTCACATTTTGAATAGCATGCTGCATGTAACAATTTAAGCCTGTGACTAACACGCCTACTGCATGTGTTCATATTCGGCAAACTGGTAGTGAAACAAGATTTGGAGAACAAAAGTGAGTCACAGTACGAATGAGGCGTTGAAATCCACAGATCAGTAGTATTCCTTCGTTAGCGCCGGATTTGTGTCATTGCAAGTGAACAATTCATTTGAAGTCGGTCCCTTCGGTCCTCATTCTATAGTAGGCTTCGTCGTACAAATCGTCAAAGCTATTCTGTGTATTGGATTTAGCAGTATTAGACTTAGCAATACTGTTGCAACTCTCGTCGTCAATTAGGTCATTCGCTTTTGAGCACCACTCCCGCTAACGCGTTGTCACATCGTCCACAAATAAGCCGAGTCAGCGGTGCAAAAGGGTGAGTAATTCCCTTTTATTTCCTATTCTTGACCCGGCACACTCGTGAGCCGCGTGCTGATGATTCGCTCTCATATACTGTGCACATTTCAAATCTAACTGACAGTTGGCAAAGAAAAATCCAAATGTAAGTTCTAAGTCATGAGTTTATCAAGCGTGACTAACGCGGTACACTCTTGAATGAATTTGTGTAAAAATAGACTGAAAAAATCAGATAATACTTGATGTGCATTCATCAGCACGAGATGCTCCAAGAGCCAATAAGCCACAAGATAAGCGAGTTCATGAGAATAGAGCTCTACCGTCGATGTATAGCGGCGATTTGTCGTCATTAGCTGAAATGGGGATGAACAAGAAATCGCGCCATTCGGACGACCGTCTGTCTGAATGTCATACTGAGACCGTGTGGATTACGATAACCAACTGAATGACAAACAGACCACGCGGATGGTCATGCGTAAGCCATGGTCTCAGTTGCATAATTTGGAAATGGCAAGGAGTCACTATAAATGAGTCAGTTTTATCTTGGCTACGGTGTGTGACGTTGAAGGCAGAACGTCAAGCGAAATTCAAATAGATGACATGAATGGAGCCTAAATCTCAAACCACATCCAGGTGAAGTCAAAACAAAGCAAAGCAAATCAATTCAAGTGAAGTAAATTGGCGTTCCGTGTTTTCGCCTGTGTGAGTTGGCAGAGGCAGTCCTCCAGTTTCATGAAACATGTCGCAGGTACGCCACAGTTTCCTCTCATTTGGGTAGGTTTTAACCACACTCCCGTTTGCTTTCGTTTGTGAACAGCTGATGAATACATCGACGGCGGTGAGCATCAACACACTTTTTTATATTCTCACACAAGCACCAGTCGTCCTCATTCAAATTCACAGTGCTTTCATCGGCTACGTTGCTCACATGACCGTAAACACCCTTCTTCCATCCAGCTGTTCGAGATTACAAGATGAGTAAGTGGTCTGCCCCCATTTTAACGCCCGAACGACGCTATCCTGGGAATCCTACTATTCAGTGAGGTAATGATTTCAATCAGGACAGATCGAGCTTATGCACACAATGATGTTGGCGGGTGCAGATAGCTCACCTTGTGGGTGCAGATGCCGGCCGGACTGCTCCACAGATTGATTGGTTGCGCCCGTCGTCCGATCTCCAGTTTCGAAACTACGTTTGCCTCAGCCATTCGGGTGGTGTGTTATTTCGTGAAAATCGATCATTGCTTGTTTGCCGAGATAAAATGAAAATATTGACATTCCGCATGTTTCCTACTTCCGCCGAATCATGCAACGTCTCCGTAAGATTATTTCCACAGCACAGTGCGAATCTCACTTGATTTATATTCCAACAGATTTCTTCTTCATTCACTCCATGTTCATTACCGTCGTCACACCACTTTTTCCATCCTTCAGTCACCGATATGATCATACAGAGTAAGTACTTGTTAGCCATAAATTCTAATTCTCCGTAACCTGTAATATTTGTCCCGATTTCGAATGCCAGTCTGATCGCGAAAGAGATAGATGGAGAGGCAGACAGACAAACGGGAAGACAGGCTGACAAATTGAAAGACAGGCAGGCGGACGGACGGATGTATAAATAAACAGACAAATAGGCAGATAGAGAGACAGATATCGAAACGGAGGGGGAGAGAATCGAAGTGTTAGGAGAGATTTGTTATGCAATATGGGTACTGTTCGTGGTTTTGTTATGCCGACGATGAGAACATTGGAAATTTGGTAATCGTGCAACAACTGAATAACCTTCCGTGAGTCAAATGTAGCTGTCTACGAATGGTCCTCGATTACATGCATCAATGTTCCCCAAGTGTTACCGATTGTGACATTCAGGTTGAATCGACGTTTCCCACTTCTGACTCTCTGCATCCCTAATGACCGAAACCTGAACCCCAGTTCATGCGCAAACACAGTCAGTCTCCTGCTATCATGTTTGCAAGAGGCACATGATGTATGAGGAGGTGCACGGAGCTGTTGTAATCGGACAACAATGTCAGACGAAAGTCAGCCACAACTGAACGACAGCATCACGACTTACTAAACGTGATTCGAAATATTCCGTGAAGGCACGAAGCCCAAACTTGACGGACTGGGAGGCGATGTCAGCACAATGAATGAATCATTCAACATATGCATGTTCCAAATGACTGCCTCAATAGATGCCTTGATAAATTTCAGTTTGAATCTGGAAATGTAATTAGCGACGTCTATGAACACTTGTAAGCTCTGCGCTCATATGTATTTCACACTGTTCTCCAGGCATTGGTTACCTCAACGGAAGTGAGTTCATAAACGAATCACAATTTGTTCGGGAGCACCGATCTGATTCAATGATCAATCGGAGTAGCATATGCTGGCTTCTGGACATAGTTCCGCGTCACATTTCAACACCTCTCCATCAACATACCTTCATATTCGTCCTCATCGTTTCGATTGCAGAGACCAAACCTTTATACTACGCAGGTGAGTACTGATGTAAGTTATGCTGTTCTGCCCAATCGCCTAATTCGGTATATCTCGTTGGAGGCGAATTTGGACATCTGGATTCCTAATCAAAATAACATGTGCGACTGTTATCTGTTGGTTGGTTGTGTGGACGCCAACATTCGTCGACGAACAAAATATGATGATTTTATCAGATATTCCAAGAGGACCGTTTCCCCAGCGATTTCATACAGCGATCATTGTGAAACCGGAAGTGAACAGCTAGAATCAGTCTTCCTAACAGCAAGAATATCCTCCTAATGGCATCAAGACACTAGTAAGACACTTACCACATGTTTGCGAGGCGCTTGCTTGCGTTTGCCAACGGATATTTGGACCCCTTGAGCAAACCAAATTGGGGACCGCATACCGTGGACAAAATACACTTCATCTAAACTCTTCGATGTATCGAGCAGGAAAAACTGTACTGGTCAACTCAGAAGGCAACATTTCACCCGAACACTTGAGCGCGAGCTTGCTGACCAGGCACATCACACAATGTCAATGATTTTCATTCGCCAGTTTGCAACAAGCACTAGTCCGACCTATCAGTCACACTGCTCAGGTATGAGGCGCACCCCCAAAAGGTGTGCAACAGAATCATCAAGGAGAAGTAGTCAGTCCAGCAGTGCTCTCACAATGTCACCTCAATTGGTGACGCACGTTTTCAGTCGGCGTGCCAACAGCCAAGCAACGAAATCGAACTATTGCCCGTTATTCCCATTGTTACGAGCAACGTGACCGGGGTGGTTGTAATTCATATTTGTTCCATTTGTTTTAACAGAAGAGAAGAGGGCCATCCAGACGTGTAAGTCTCACTCGTGTTCCGGTCGTCATGCCGGCCCTTAGTTGCTTGGCCTTAATGGTGACATGTGCGATCCAAATGAGATGATGCATAATGCGTGATAGTCATATACTTTCTCCATGCACCTACTGTGATTGCCCGTTTCAGATGTTTCTGATATGGACCAATGTAAGTTGTGGCATTTTGATATGGTCTGCTTTGGTCTGCCGCCAGTCAACTCAATGTTACAAACAGACAAAATGTCACGAACTGGGGTAAAATTTGTCGGACAAAGTCTATACATGTTGTTCAGTAGGATTACCTAATGAAATCTATGCCGATCAGTGCATATATCACTGTTGCTGCTTACTCGGGTTGGGAGATTATCTGATGAGTAGTTACGAATGTCCAAGGCCCAGGTTGCATGCCTCAGTTCTGCGAGTTGTCTTCGTTGTTCAGACAAACACCCTGAACCTGATCGCCTGAATTTCTCTTCCTTAAAGTGTACGACTACATTATAAGGGGTGAGTGCAAATATTGCTAGGTGATTGCACTTATGGGTAATTAGAACATTGAGTCATGTCTTGTTTATTCGAATGAGGCCTATTGGTATCCACCAACTATCACTCTGTACTCGCATCACTCTTTATTACAGAGTTTGGATCAAAGTAGATTCGATGTGAACAACAAATCCGTTGATATCTCAAATTCGCATGTGATATCGTGTGTAGTGTCCCACATAAAACCCATGCAACTTATACTGTTGGAAAACTTTTCGCACACTACAGCATCGGGCTGAGTTGGGTTGATTTCGATTGGGTCGATTTGGGTTGGGTTGGGTTGATTTGGGTTAGATCGGGTCGGGTCGGGTTGGGTTTGTTTGCGTGGTGCTCCGTTGCGTTGCGTTGTGCTGGGATGTGATGGGATTGGTTGGCGTAGCCAATATCCAGGTTTTCGGAAATAAATTACCATGCCGTAATAATAGTCCGAATTTTTGAATTACCGCCTCCGGTTTTACGCTCAGTAACGAACTATATGAGAACTTACCTGTTAGGGGAGTTTCAAACATCCTTTTTGGTGCCAATATTCAGAGTTAGTTCGGTTGGCCATTTCCATCAGACTTGGTCCTTGTTGGTTGTTGTTGTCTCAGTGAGCATTCCGGTGTTCTTGCTGCAATCCCTGTAGTGAGATTACGAGTCCGATCGCCGGAGTGCACAAACGGCACGCAACGGTTTCCCGAGTGGCAATGATGGCAATGATGCATCCGGTTTGAAGTCGAGCCGTTGAATTACTTTGGGTCTTGATCTCGCGTATTCAAAGGGTAGAACGGAGGTTCTGTTGATATTACTTTCAACTTGAAAGGACCTTATGAGACAGACAACGCAGAGCAGTCGGATATCCTATCCTTTCATTGTGAATGCTATGTTGATGATCGGAAGCTCGATGAGATGCACCTGTTGAGCACAAATCAGTAAAGTACGACTTTGATTCTCATGGACGTGTGCTACTGCTAATTTTTCGATTGCCCCAGTTTATGTTCCCATCTAAACTGGCGACGTCTCGATCAAACACGCAGGGTTCGGATTGCCATGTGAATCGCAGAATCGCAACTCCCACGAATCGCTCACTCATGCTATTTTGAGGCAATCGTGCAGTGAGAGGGCTGCATATGTATAACGTTGGGCCGAGATTCAGGATACGGTCGTATTTCGGAGGATCTACTCAATGTAAATTCTACGCGAACTCGTCAACCATTTACCAGTCTTGAAGACATGATCCAATTGCTTGTCTATTTTTGGGAATGAACTAGAAAATTCGTTTTCCTTGAATTTCCTTCTAGCGTGAAATTCTCATTCAGGAAGCGACGTGCGTAGAGCTCAAGAAGACTACCGCTCGTAGGAAACACTACTGGTTCAAGTGAATAAAATATGGCAAATTGAGCAACATGACTTCATACAAGAGATCAAATTTGGACAATTTATTTTCATCCAGGAAGCAGTTATCCGCAGTGTGTTTCTCACTACACTGAGATAACGTGTGGGGAGACTGGGCGGTAAAATCACACCATTTCTGTTTGAAAATGGAGCAGTAGACGAAACCTGCAAAGCTTACTCGGATCCTTCCGTGAGTCGAAAAGACTCGGAAGCTTGACAACAGCACCATCTACGAATGCCTGAGAGAATATGCTGACCATGTTTCTGCGGCCAGTGATGACATGCCATAGTTCGGTGTCTAACAATAAAAGGGTGTTTGCGAGACAAAGCTGCTTGAAATCCGAAACGACTCACGCAGTTCGTTCCTCAGGTCCAGTGCAGGGGAACAACCACATAGACAGAACGCTATCTATAGGATTCATGAGAGCTCCTCGGCAGCTGGTTCAGTCCTTCATGGGGTTCATCAGATAGGTGCAGATTCCAAGTTCCCATCAATCCGACCTACTACTCGAACACCAGTTCATACGTCAGTTGAAAATATGTGCAAATGAGCTTGGCATCAACGAGAGACTCGTTTACAATAATTGTCAACTGAATATTCTGCATGAAGACCGCCTCATGCTTCATTTGGGAAGATATCTGAGATATCAGGGCATTTTACTTGACAACACTGCTTATGAGTTTGATGGAACATAAAGCGATCTTTAGCCGCACATTTAGTCGGAGATTGTTTTGAAAGGAGGTTTTGGCTGGCATTTGATTAAGTGTGCGGTCAATGCCAGACACCACGGGCTTTTTCGAATCATGTTCACAACGAACCTGAGGTCGCACCTCGCCCTGATTTATACTAACACCACTTGCTTGACCCGCCTGTATCCTGACAGTCATGCGAATGCACGTCGATGGGCAGTTGTCCTAGAATGACCCATGACTGGAATGGATTTCGCAGTGATCGAAAAGTTTGTCTGTCTACCTTATCCAACCACACTGCTCACGTTGTGCATTGACAGACGTGTGAGTGGCTGTTTATCCTTCCATTTGATTTTCTAATAATGATACACACGAACGAACCAATGATTCAGTCAGCACGTTCCTTACAATTGCCAAAATACCAGCTTGGTAACCATGACTAGGTAACTGCGCATCACGGACACGGCTCTGACGAGTCTGCAGACTTTTCCACGCAATGCTCGTTGAAGTTTATCATCTAGCTTGCCCGCTGATAATGAGAGTTTCGAAAAACCGGTGGCTGAACAAGTCCTTGCTAGGTAGCAGTGTCAAACACATAAGTGTACATCAACAGTTTTTGTGGCCTTAAGTAATAATTTGATAAACAACATTTTTACGAGATATACTGATGCTGGGTTGCTACTGCGTACCACGGTCACTCATTTCACAAATCCAGTATTCAGCGCTCTCAGCATGTCGGTCAATTCAGTCAAACCTAGGCCCGTATACTTTCAAGAAATTTGTACTATACTGCCCCAAATACTTAATTCTGTGACCGCGGTGAAAGCGCATTAATTCAAGCAAAGATGAGGTGGGTCGTTTTCCCTGACCTCAGCGGTATTCTGTTCCCATACCTGTTTTTCGGTGGGTAAGGATAACTGTTTCAGTCTTTGTCACGTTCGCCACTCAAATCGAGCTCATTCGCGATTACTTGGCACTGTGATGAAGCGCTGTCATTTATTCACTGTGTAGCCACCTTAAATAAGTGTTATGGAGGCGTTTGCTCGGGGATCGCACACTACTCAGGTACAGTGAGCGTATTCCACGTAACCGTCCGAAGAGGGGAACAACTGGATGCTTGTTCAAATGGTAACCGATACTGCTTGCTTTCGTTCACAAGTGTAAAGATTAGAGTAACAGAATTTTGAGAGCATGCGTAGATCTACATCTGGCACTGTATGATAGCTGATATAAACCTGGTATTCACATTTTGGGCGTGCAACACCTCGGACGAAGGAAAAATTGTACCCATTTGTGGTATTTCGAGGTGCCCAGTAACCTCTCCTCAGGTCCTAGATTTGGATGTGCTCTGACGTTCGAAGGCCGCTCTTCATGCAAGGGCATCACTACAGTAAAGTGCCGGTAAAATGAAGTTTCCTAACTCTTCTGGAAAGTTGCTTTTTTCTTGACGCGGTATGCTCCAAATCATTTGGCCGTACGACGTGCACACATCTGATCCACCAAATTGGCATACGTATGTCGCGGGTCATCGTAGCTAAACAAAATTTGACTAACATGCTGAGCAGCGTTCGGGTTTCCCGATTTTTGTAACAAGTAGTAAATTATGGAGCTCATTAAGGACTAAATTAGACCAATTTCCTGAAACGTTCCAGGGGGTCGTTATTTTTACACATTCCCTAAATCAATCTAGCATACTAGCAGTATACGGATTATCGATTGAACAGTGGATCTCAATTTTAGTAACTTCATGGAGCTAGGAATCGAAACGCCAGATAAACGATAACAATCCTGAGGGGAAAAATTATTTTTAGCTGCACATCATTCTTGTTCCTTATGCCTAACCCCGCTCACTCTGTCTGTCATTCCTGGATGCCAAATTTCCCTTTGTCGAAGCGTTCTTGTCTGGTGTTTTTCGTATTGTTACCATGACAAATTCATTACACAGGCCAGTAACTTTCGGCCAGCACCAAATTTCCAAAGAAACGTAGATACATATGAATGAAAACTGCTCCCAGAAGATCTGCTCTCTGATTCAAAATTATCTCACAGGTGTGAGGACTAACAACGCAAAAAATATGCCGAACTAATTTTGGCTCATTTCATAGTTGAAAACACGCAGCGGATGGTGTCATTATATAACAAACCGAAAGGATCTGCAATTCAACAGTGAGTAAAATAGCAGTAGTCAGACTGGTAGCTCTGACACGAAGCGTAATACACTAGCACGTGTCGACGTGAGCCCAAAGGAATAAGATCGGAGTAGGAACACGCAGAGGTCTGCTGACAGCCTTCATCAAGCCTGATTCTGAAAGCATACCAGCGGGTCTGTGACAGTCACTTCCTTGTTCCTTCAACCAACTTCGCTTAATTTGTCTAGTGCATCCGTACTCACTAGATCACGCGACTCGTTACGTCCGCAAACCCACAAATCACGGGACAAAACCCTGTCCCGCTCGCAACCTAGATCGACAACAAGTCAGTTCCCGTCTTGTACGCATCGGAACAATTCCAGTATACACACGTCAAACCATTCTATATATAGGAAGACACAACAGTCACCACACACATACTCACGCGCGCGCAGGGGGCAGGAATTCAGCCAAACTCCACAGGTCCACGGACAATTGCGGAACACGTGTAGCAGCCATACTGCGGAGAAAACGCGTTTCCCCCGTCCGGACTTTCTCCCAGGAGCTTTCACGCGTTATCCACAAACGATAAGTCGCCTTTTGACTTATTCCATTGTGCGCACTGTATTTATTTTATCATAGTGCAACTTGTAACTGTAAACTACCATATTAAAATCTGTCAGTATTGCATACACCTTCTGAATTATATTATGCCCATCACAAAACGGTGCACTAATACGTCTTCCACACTAGGGAGCCGACGTTATCGATCAAACCTCTAAGGTGTCAGCACAGTAAAGTGCTCCACCCAAACAAATGACAATAACGTGTCTAAATGCAGGCTTAAGTGTGTATACTACTGAGGATGCATTCGAATATTTTAAGGTCTGGCGTCCAAGCTCCGCCCTCACATCCGATGGAAGTTGGGGGTTATTACAGAGATTATGGAGCCGACTTGCAGGTTTTGTTCATTATGTTTAATAATCGGTGAACATCCTGGTAAGCCATAACATTCCGCCCAAAAGCTTATTCGGCTCAGAGACCATCATTTCGAAGTACCGGACTATTCGCTTTCCACATCCATAAATGTTTGTTGAAAACACCGTGAAAGTGCTCATTAGAGTTATGAAAGGGAGAAAAAAGAGGAAAAAACTCGTTTGTGTGGGTCCGGTGTAAACGTTCTAATGAGGATATGAGCCCGCTGTAATCGCACTCACTCAAAAGTTGCCAAGTCACATAGAAGTACTGGTAAATGCCGTCGGCTTCATGACGGATAGATTATTGGTTGAGCTTGACAAATTTGGTGAAAACACTGAAAGCACCCATCTAGGGAGTGACATTAGTGTGTTATTTGGCGGAACAGAATGACGCAATAACCGGAGCTACCAGTATCCCCTCCTATATCACAGGGCTAGGTTAATTACAGAACAATATAGTGAAAAACATTAAAACGAGCCAGTTCCGAAATAGTTTTTAGTCAGACTATGTTCAAAAGGTGGTATTTCGGAACCGGTTCATAGTATTACTGAGCAAATTTTATGCTCTAACACCGGTATCATCCGTATTTTCCATCACAATTCCCCTGTAGCTGAATGGAAGGATCACAGTCGATATTACCCCCGTATGTTCTATTAAGAAGCCGGACCGAAGAGGCCATAAAGGAGAGACGAAGCGAAAAACGGTTTCAGGACTCTAAAGGAAGCTACTCACTAGGTCGCTGAAAACTCTTCGACAGCTCACGACCGGTTTCGCTCTTCTTGGGGCTCATCAGTTAGGCGCAGTCCCCGAGTTTTCGTCAACCTTATGTTCTACGTGAACCCAAACTGGACAGATTTCGACAACTACGCTTCTTTGCATATCAGTTTGATTTTCACGGGAGACTCAATGAGCTTTCAACAACCTTGTGAGTACTTTCTTTTATGAAAATATACTGCGATATCTCGAATATCGTACCAACTGAATCATGAGGCGGCACATCCAGCTGAAGAATATAATGAACGAGAGATTCAGTTGAGTCTCCCGAGCAAACCAAATCGATATACAAATGGGTTTTAGGACTACATAAATTGACTATCCACCCGAGAGTTGTAATGGTGCATTCCTTCAATCATCTGTCCGGACACTTGAACAAATTGCTGGTTGTTTCTGACTTATTTTCTGTACCAAGGACATTTGCACCCTTCGCGCGCCCAGTGTGGTAATACATTCCACAGATTGTGATTCAGTTTGAGATCTTAACTGTAATATGACCGGTCAGCAAAGCCATACGACACAACAGCTGAAGAAGACGTAAAAGTTGTTCGTGGGGTTGTTAGACAGCCTCTCCGATTCTCGGAACGTTGTCCGGGTTTGGGGATCATATCTTCCAAATATCTCGCTCCGCAGGTTGCGCTTCTTTGAAACCAACTCGGGACCACATCAAATTAAGCGAGTTGTTGTGATGTCAGCGCGTTTCCTAATTGCAGTCAGCATTGACCAGATCTGGTCAGATTTCACGGTTAGAAGAAAAACGTTCTGACGGAACAGTTTTTCGAGAACAAGGTCACCAGGTCCCATCTGTCCTAAAGGCTTTTGATGCAAAGTTTAACATTTAAGTGTAACACACACCAATGGGAACTGGAGACCAAATGCGGCTGGTCAACCGTGATGACATTATGACATCCGGTGGCCAGACCCATCTGACAGTGTTTAGGTGGCGGTGGCACACAACTGTGTGCATAAGATTGTTGAGTTGTGGCCAGCTCAAAATAGGCTTAGGGTGGGTGAGCAAAGAACGGAGCAGCGGCAAGTGAAGGTGATCGCCTCAACATAAGGAAAATCATTCATCTAAAAGCAATACTTAACGAACACATTTCACCATATGATGTGGTCACATGGGGGGTGGGGTTACATCAGGACCCTAGTCTGCAACGGATGTCAACAGTTTGTTGGTGATGCTCTTCCTCATGCTGAACCTTAAGGACAAAGTGATATTTTCGCGTCTGAACGGGCGAGCGTGTTCACACTTGAGCGATGTGACTGGTTTGTCCGACGCCTTGAACAAGGACCCAGCAGCTGAACTGTCGATCGATTGGCCCGCCCATCAGGACTTTTCAGTCAGGTAGCGCCACGGGAGTTTGAAACACTCTGGTGAGCTCTAATAAAAGTGAAATTCCAGTCTAGCGCTTCCCACCTTTGATGTGAACTCACCAGAATAATTACGCCAGAACAGGAGGACGACTGAGCGATGTGAATGTGAGATCTACAAATCCCGCAACAAACTGATGTAAATTTGGTGCCACATCCTACACGACCGACGTAGCATTGCTACTGCCTCCTTCAACACTCGGAGAAACAACCAGGGGCATAGCGAAATTGCCAATCAGCTTTTTGTTCGTCAACCTATATGAGATACGCGTACCAGTGAAAAAAACAGAACACAATACAGTTTCCGTCATTAATCAACAGAAGCACGGCTGACCCCGAGGGAGGTACATGTGCTTCCCACATGAGCAGTTCAACATGCATGTTCCGTGGACGGTAGGTGTTGCACGCAAGTAAAAGTTCACGTGCAATTCATGCGCCATTGGACAAAACGGTGACATACCTAGCGATTTGATTGGAGCAACAGGGTGAGAAATACCGCATCTCCTAACGGTTATTTGGTTAGATACGGCCCTCATCCCAGGCGCTCATACCATGCCTGCTTTTATTGTCCGCGAATGTGAGAAATGTGAGGAAAACTCCTCACGGTTGCGCACAACCATAGATCGTTTTTTGGAGTCTTAACCGCTCATTCAGTTGTCAGGGCAACCAAGGGGCCGTGACACTAGTTCTCGGGTATGCAGCCGGGGCTTCCACACGAGGAGGGAGATTAATCGTGTGCACATCTTTGTTGATCAGCCATATCATCTGGTAGAAACTGCAGCCGTGGTATCATTGACGACTTTTATTCTTGCGGAATTCCGACAAAGCACTTCATTAACTTCCAAAACTGCAGCATTATAAGCGTGCAACTTCAGCAGAGTCAATACATAGCAATTTCGATAACCTCCCTTGACCGTCGACCCTATACATCCCAAAGTCGTTGTAATGTCTGAATCGCAAAATTTTATCCCTTTCGCGCATAACTGTACAAATGTAGACAGAACGAAGTTGGCGCCATGTCCTGTCCAAGTAAACATCAATCACACTGTCGCTCACCTACTAGTGACAAAACAGTACAATGTCAACCGCAAAGGTCAAGAGTCCTAGTCTCTCTCGGAGATATTGAGATTCATAATTCTGATGACTACCAAAGTGCTGTTTGATCTTTCATCACAGATTAACTAAAATTGCAGCATCAAGTCCTGATTGAAATATGGACCACAAAAATTGCCTACAAGCGGTTGTCAATATAGGTCGATTTAGAGTGCCTGGTATTCACGAGATGTGCTATCTTGATTTTGACAGTAGTCGGAAAAGAATCGGTGGATTTACTGAGGTATACTTACTGAGACGCAGTTCGCTGGCAACAAAAAATAGTTGTGAACTGAACTCAGCCTGAGGACCTGCCTGTACCATAGTGTAGTCATGTGGTGTGGAATCTGTAAGCAGAAGATTGTGAGACTGTGTGACCGATCAATCTACGCCAGCTCGAAGAATCACAATAAAGCCGGAAGTACTTCACTCCTCAAATCGATCTGAATAATGAAATGAGGAAAATACATCTGTGACATGAACGCATTACGTACAATTGTCCGGTCGTATCATAAGACTTCTATTCATTCTACCACCACAGGATTCCTAGTAACAGCACGCTAGCTGTTAGATACAGTGGATAATGAATGAAGCTGACTTTGGTGTTTTGTTCGGCGGCAACGAGATTGAACTTAGCTATCGTTTTAACTTGAGTTGCGTTGCATGGCATGTCCGTCGCGTTGCCACCTAGTTTGGGACGATTATCTGTGAGGTCAATCGGCCACGTGCTTACAAAAGATTCCAAACAAAGCCATTCGCATAATTGTTCGACCGTAATACACTTCTGACGAGCGGAATCACATCATCCAGTGACTATGGCGCGCAAAGTAGTCCGGCTCTGTGGTGTAAAATGCATACCAGTGAACGTTTGTAAAACATTGGACAGATACTGATAAAGTGAAGATAAGTGAGTGAGAACATGATACTGATCCATTTAGACTTCGATCAGAAAGACTGGAGCATAACCCTGAGGTTACCATGGCTTTAGTGGTCGGGCACGTTATAAGGCTTACTGAGGGAGCTTATTGTAGGTGTGATTTTGCCCTTTTCAACCGTGTTTTGCACGTTTTCCGGTAGACGATAGCGCACGAATTGAATTCATCCAGCAGTTCGCTTTCCTTCGTTGCACTGCTTAAAGATGAAATTGATTTTGTGGTTGAGCTTTTCGAGGTCGGACCACAACCTCAACTTGAACACTTCATGTCTTCAGCTCTGCAAACAGATGGCGCCAGCAGATATGAACTTTGTTCACTCCGTCCAAAAGCACGCATTGAAGGTGGTCAGTAATCGGTTTCCAACCGCTTCAGCTTTTAGTGAAGTTTGCACGTTATCCAGCCGAGATTCTTTTGTGGAACTGAATTTTCTAACGTGCAGCTTCTATTGACAGTTGATGCATTTGCGACTTGACCACTTAACAACTCAGTGTACCCACAAAATCTCAAGATACATCTCCAACTGCCA
>SJOL01003891.1:124298-190417 GCA_004794785.1 Opisthorchis felineus | reverse complement strand
TGTCACGTTTTACTAAAAAACGCTTAATTCAAAAGTGAACATTGGATTTCATATTACTCTGGTGAATTCAGTCTAATATTCTCACATTTTCCACACTATAGGTACACAAACAGTATCTTGTCAGTGGCCATCAACTCCTCAGGAAAGGCCTGGAAAATGGTCTGGACGGACCAAATGTATATACAGGTTGCGTTGTTCTGTCGGACATATGCATGCCTCTATTTCAACATTCCACCAGACAAGAAAAGCAGCTGCGTGACAGTCTGAATCTGATTCTGAACGCATTAGAACAAACTGGAAGGTGAGATTACTGTTTGAAAATACCCATCGTTTTCTGAATTCAATGAGATGGGTTTTGTGCTATATACTCTACTGAGGAAATTTATTTGGTCACTACAGTTTAGAGTGTACTTGGGAGTAATGAAGAATCTTGCTGGCAACCCATCCTGTTTCGGCCGAAAGCTTCAACATTGGTGAGGCTGACCTCGCCGCATATTAGTTTGGAAAAATCATAAGCTATATAGACGTAATACAATACTCATAAGGTTGCTTTAAACTAGAGATTCAGCTGGGTTTCAGGTGAGTCTCCCGCAAGACCAAATTGGTTTGCAAATGAGTGTATTTCGCAAAGAACGATATACTTATTGAAGCCTCGTTTGAGTTTCACGTTTACATAAACAAAATGATTTATTCAGTACTCATGATGTTCAGCTGATAGAAAAAACTGACCACATGACAAGACTAAAACAGTAATATTGCGCTTTTTGTGAGTATTTACTCGTCTTTAAAAAACCGAAGGGTCATATTGAAGTTTAGACCAAGGAAAAGTTAAGACGGATTCCGAGCCGTGAATCCAGCCGAAGGACAGCCTAAAACAAGTTCAGTTTGCATCTCATTTAAACACACTCATTTTTGCTTCTATCCCCTTGAAAAAGTAAACTTCTTAGTTATAATTAAACAGGATACGGCTGACCATACTCTATCAGCTACTTGACCGTTGTTGTTAAATCCGTTCAGACTGGAATTTCTTAGGAATATCAAATGAAACCTTCACTGTTTTCTCGTTTTTTAGCTTACATTATCAGCTGCTTTGTCAGACCCATTGGATGCAAGCGCAATGTCTGGCTGAAGTTGACCAGATTCCACAAGCTTTGACACATTTGGAACAGGTAAGTAATAGTAAATCCCATGTCGGAGCTTTGAAGAAAAAACTATTTAATTCATATAAGGTTATCTAATTCACAGAGATCATTCGTAATGCGCCAAATACCAGCGGCAACAAACGGGTAATGTGGCCACTGATTCTTAACCGACTGCATCGTTCTGAACCTACCAAAATATTCTTATATACTGACCACGGTCAAGTTTCCTTTGTGTCCAATATAGGACGGCAAAACTAATAATTCGTTGCACTTCTGAATGAACCAACGGATATTACTCGATGTCACTGAGAGGGTCGGCATTTCGTTGAGTTTCGGGCATTTCTAATTGACAGGTTAGCCTGCCAATCAGCAACACTCCACGATAAGCATTTTGAACAAATTGTTCAATGAATGGTCATCACGGCCAAGTTTGAAGGGCCCAACCCTCAGGGACACAAGAAATTGAACCATACATTCATTCAAACCAAATGTCAGACTTCAAAAAATATTTTTAGAAATAAAACACAAACGCTGGTTTCAGGGGATTAACCCTGAACCTTCAGTTTTGCGGATGGATATTTTATCAAGTGAACTGGTAGTTGATTCTGTGGCTGGCGATTTGCTCACCGAGCTCGGCAATCAGCTTGCATAGTCTGCATCACCAATTAAAGGGGACCTCTTCAGTACGTGGTCGTGTGGGTACTTCTTCCTTATTCTCTTGAGTTATTGTAATGTATATCTAAGAACACAGTGACGAACATTAATGTTTTCGGGATCTCGTTATCAGGTCAGTAAATATCTAATGGCTAAAATAGTTAAAATGGCAGCGAAGAATGAAATACTCAGCGAAGATTGGTTAGTGAAATGGAAAACGTGGAGACACGAGAGATTGGTTGTCTGCGCCCCCCACGTCGCATCTGGTTAGATGCTTTGAGACAGTCTAGAGGGCCGTTGAGTGACTTGGCCGGTTGATTCGTGTCACATGACCAAGGCAGACTCAGCGTTCGTACGAAATGTTTTCGACAGCACAACACCGGGTTTCGCAGGTGTAAAGCGACTGCCTCGGCTGTAATCACGCAACGCTGTTGGGTAGATACTGGCAGTCTATTGGGTACACGGTAAATGACGAGTCATTTCATGTTGGAATTTTGTTCGTTTGGTCTGTCCGATTAGACCGGCTAGCCCAAACTCCAAACTCATTTTCCATGCATCTAAATTGGTGGATATGAGCCAATATCAGAGGAGAACATGGGCGTGATGATTTTGATGTTATAATAGTCCAAACTGTGCTGGAATTTCTGTTTTACCTACAAAAAATTAGCATAAAAATTTATCAGCTGCCTTGTCATCCGTTTTCGAAAACTTAAGAAGGCCGTTGGTGGCACCATAGTTTGAAGTGGTTGATGTATTCATATACTATCATTCGAAAGCCCAGTAGAACAAGTTCACGCAAAGGCTGAATTCGAGAAGGGAACTGAGCTACCAACCTCTGGCTGACCGACTAATTGCTCCACCACTAGAGTTACGGCAAGAGTTGCTGCATGTCACACTTAACCATGAGTCCCAATCCATCTATTTTTCTACCTCTATTTACATTATTGTCTAGCGAAGCAATGAAGCAAAAATCGAAAGCTGCTCAGTGCCGATCAGCCAGATGACTGCTGTTTACTTGGTGCCACGGTAATAAGCCAGTGGGGACTTCAGCCTTTACCAACTGTATCCAAAGTTGATGTAACGTTTATCGTCACCAATGTTTTATTGTGTTCCTTATTATACCTCTTGACTAAGCAATAGGAGAATCGTTGTTCCTCTCCAGGAGTGATAGAAACACTGACGAGCAGATACATTGATGGTTCTCTAAAGCAACCTGCAATATTCTTCCAATTTCACAGCTTGTGTTGTCGACGATGGGCAGATAACTAGTTTTCTTATGATTGGTACCATTCATCAACAGGCCTGTAACTCTTCGTGTGATCGATACTTGTGTTGAGACTGTTTGAAGCAGAGAACGAAATAACTAGACGAGTACAATTTGTCATGCTAACACTAAATTAGGTATGAAAGTATAAACCGAGGGTGTAACGTGGAAACTGGACCCACGTGTTTGCCGACCATTGATTTGAAATTGGCAATTAATCTTGCCTCATGAATTTAGTCGAATCCGCCAATAACCGGCACAAAAGACTATCAAATACCGCTCTTGGCTGAGCCACAATGTTAAAGCACTACTCAATTCTCTGCGCATTTTCTTTTCGCAATTTTTGTATTTTACTCTTTTTCAGCGTGATTTCATATTTGTTTGCTTGTGGCTGAATCGCCCTAGAAAGTAACTTTTCCATTGCTAGAGCGGTGCATTCTTTCTCGTCTTTCTTTTCGTTTGTGGCATTCAGTTATAACCTACCTTCTGACCTTCTGGGGCGAGATGGCTCAGTTGCTAGAGCTCGAATTTACTAACCGGAAGGCCGGTGGTTCGAACCCGACCTCTGCCTCTCGACTTACCGTGTTTAGGTTTGGGCAACCTGGCAGTATCCCAGCTCTCGTGCCTCCTTTGGGTGGCATGGCAGCTAGGCACCGAAAGGATGGTACAGCCGAACGATTATCTTTTTTTTATATTTTTACCTTCTGAACATGAAAATTCTTAATAACGAATGTTTAAGTTGAATGTGATTTTTTGTCATTCAGGCGCTCCGATATGAAGACACGGGCGAACTTCGTGACGCAATACTTCACTTGCGCAACCGGCTCACGTTACGTTCAAGTTTGTACGAAATCCCCAGCAGGGCAGAAGACATTGCTGGTCAGATCCTGGAGCACCTAATATCCATTAATCCAAAGGACTTATCCCCAAACAACATCAAGCAATTGTTTCATCAAACTTGTTGGTCCGGAAATACAAGTGAAGACAAGGAACTGGCCGAAAAGTTTTCTTTGGTAACGGAAATTTTAAATTTTACATGAGAAAATGCACTCATTTGCGAAACTGATAAAAACTAGGGGGTTATGCCTGCCTGAAGAGCAGCGAGAAGGGCGAAACCGGTAGTGGGCTGTCACAGAGTTTTCAACAAACTTGTGGGCAGGTTGTTGGGTCAAGTAAAATATAAATGTTGTTCCATGGTTTCCTTAGAATTTTAATTTATCGTAAGTCAAGCTGAAAACATGGCACTCGCTTTACACTTATTTGTGCCATTGCTTCAGGATGTTATTTTCAAGCGCATTGGTGAAACACTGGCACCTACCACTTTTGTCAAAGCCTGGGAAGTTTGTAAGCGTCTCGAGGGATTCGGAAAGCAGAATCCACAGCACCAGCTTACAAACAGACGGGTGAAAAAAAGTGAGAGAGGACAAGCTACTTTGGAACAACTTTTCCGGCTAGCAAATAATGCTCAAATCTGGTCGGACTTATCGCTCTTACTTCAACAGGAATCGACCAACCTGTTCAATGAACAGTCCGAAGGCTTTAAGAACGCACAACAAAGGTACGTTTGTTTGCGCGACACAAAGTGCTCGCATTCGTGAGAGATTTTTTAATATTTGATTATCCACGTAAAACAGCTTTTAAAGAACCACACCGCTGATCAGTGTAATATATCCCGTCAATGTAAAGGTCTTAGAAAGAAGTTGATACGAGGCCTCCGGTTTTCAGATTCTGTGGAGTCTTCCTGGACAGTAGTCATGATATCACCTGTCTTATGAGGTATCATCACTTCATGCAAGCCACCTGGCTGAGTGCTCAAATGAAGAGCTACTAAACGTAGGTAGGCATGCCCAAAGAATGAAGGAGGTTGTTATGTCTGAACACCACACACAGTCAACATGCATGTCAAGAATGCTGGTGCAAACATTGAAATGCTGAAAGGACGAAATTTGGCGCAGTGTCCCGGAAGTCATTCAAAGATTTCAAGGAAAACGTCACGGAATAGAGCGTTCAGACAAACTAAGAATTGGAAACAATGGAATTAGAAGTGAAATTTTTCCCGAAAGGGATATCTCTAAGTTCATCAGAATGATTTTCGTTCTTTGTGATTTAACAACAGTCTCCAAAAAGGATACATGATTTGGATGGTTTGCAAACCGCTGATTTTAGAACCACATTCTCGGTTGTATTTTTGGGCGGTTTATTACAGCCGAGTAAAAAAGCACAAAATTAGGGTGAATATTAAAGCCGGTAATCAATAGATTGAATGTGAGTAATGTTTTGGAAATGGAAGGGGTTTCAAACAAGGTAGGACGAAGACACTATTGTGTGGGCCAAAGATTCATAAAGAGTGGTTCAATACGGACTGGCTCTGAGGCCTTTTTGCATCTCAAAACGAGCCTTATTGTTTTTTTTGCTATGCAATGTTTCTTCCTTCAGTATCAAGGGGATAACACGAGGAAACAAAACGTCTTTTACAGAAGCTTTCATACAGTTGGGAATCTCATGGTAAAGTCTTGAAGAAAGAAACATTAACCCGAGAGGTCAGATGGCCTATAGTTGGAGTCCAATGAAGATTGCTCCAATATGTGGAAAACAGCCTGGATTGAATGACAGATTGCCTTCAGTTACTTAGGATGGTAGCGTTTAGACTTAAAAACATCGCTGATCGTGATGATGGGAGTTTGATGGTACTGCCTACCTTGAATCCTCAAGTGTAATGCATCTTGACACTTTGAAACTTTGAGACAGACACTGTTTCTAAACTTCTGTTACTGAAGATGCTTTCAAGACGCAACAGAGATCTAAGCTTTCAGGGACTGATCGGGAGCAAAGTTACTAATGTAGTGATATTCTCCAAGGGATCAGTCTACTTTCATTCCTCATTGATATGTACGTTGGTGATATAGAGACCTGTAAATCACCTGTACAAAATGCCTGTCCGTGATGGCTACAGTTTCGCGAATTCAGTATCAACAAACTTCTTGGCGGTTTGCTTTTTTTGTGTAAGGCATATTGTGCGCGATGAAACTTTGGCAATATGATTACACTTTGGTCAGGAGCCGAAGACACTGAATGAATTCATCGGTGAATTCACGGGCCAGCAAAGCCAGGTAATTCACCAGCACTGACGTTTTGGGAATGAATCCATGGCATTCGTTATATCCCAGTAGTTTCCTTTACCAAACCCAGCTCATTGCGGTTCTTTGCTTCATCCTTCATCTACTTGGCAATCTCCTTGGTCTACACATGTACACCGTCCACAGAGACTTCCACTAAGGACGAGGGAACGAAGTAGATAGACCTTATTGAAACTGTTTTCGTTGGATAAGACAGAACCCTCCAAAAGTTGATATAACTGGCAAATGTTATCAAAACAGTAAGGAATCATGAAGCTGTTATCAGGGCAGAAAGCAAGCCTGTCATTTCTTTTAGTACTCCTTCCTCAGAGCATCTGTAAACTTTTCCTATAAGTGGAATAAAGACAGTGATCAAGCAAAACGAGAAAACTGGATTCGTGTAAGGCAACTGTGATAGTTTGGTCAAAAAAACCATGAAATTTTATGCCAGGCCGCTTTTTTGGAAGAAGTAAGACATTTAAGGAACGTGAGAATAGAGATCTATACTCGATAAGCTTACCAAAGAGGATATAAAATTACAGGTCCGTGTATTTGGTGGACATAATATTCTGGTATTTCTTAGGAGTGCACATGCTCACAAGGAGAACAGATTGATAAGTGCCCAACAAACGGAGATTGAAGTGATAGTATTCAGAGCAGGACCCTAAAAAAATGCAAAGAAAGACAGTTTTGCACCGTAGAATATTTAGTGACCACAGCCCTCTTGTAAAAGGTGACTGGACCCTTTGCTCAGAGCCTATCGCCCAAGCGCTGTCCAGGGGTCAACTCCACGATCCCTATGTTTAATGTGGCTGCGTATTTCTAAAAAGCCTTCCAAGAACCATCATGGGATGTGTTTGGATGCCAAAGTAAATGAGTCCAAAAATACGCAGTCTTATAGCACATTAGAGTCAGCCAGAAGTGGCAGCGGATGCTTCTGAGGTGCCGACGGAATACGTGTTTTCCGATCAATTTACACCAGGTTCACTGCATTAAACATTCGTCGGAGTGTCGCTTTCAGGCCAACTTTAGTCAATTTTTGGACGTTCCTCCAAAATACAAAGATTATTAAACATTAGGTTGGGAACAGTAGATGAAACCGAGCATGGCTATGGCAGTTTGGTGTATTTGTTAGTAAAAGGAGACGCAAATTATCATGAAGACACTCTACAGGCGATATTTAGCTTACTCTGTTAAGGAGGGATCCGAAGCTGCGGAAATAAGTATACCCTCAACAAAGTCCCGTTCCAAAACGTCTTCCGGGCAGTATTCATTCTGTACGTCAATACGATATAATGATTTCCGAAAAACTTGTTCAAATTATGCCAGGTTACACAGACTTACACGCCGCGTTTAAATTAGCCATATATTCCTAAAAATAATTATTTCAAGGGCTCCATTCAAACAAACAAGGCAGCAGACGATGTCCTTTGTGAACCACATATCATGTACTGAGGCGCAAAAAGTTAAGCTCTCTTTTGTAGTTTAGCCCCGTTGTTCCGGAAGCTTTTAAGATTACTGAGAATATTGAGAAAGTATCCAGAACCGCAGAACAGCCGCTTACATACCAAACATGGTAGCTGGATAAGCTACCTGAGAGTAGTGCTACCTTCGGTTGGTTGAATGATACTCTCCACAGAAAACACTTTTTTTGGGGTGTGAACGCTAGGTAACATTATGAAAAATACGTCATATATGCGGCATACAACAACAAGCTTTGTATTATTATGGTTATATATAGTATCTACAAGAAGGGACGCACAAGGTATCAACACAACAGACGTCCACATCGAACTAAGCAGTCGGTTTGTTAAACACATCAAGAAGTTGCAAATTCAGTTACTAATAAATCGAGCAAATTCATCTTTATGATCGTATTCGTTCAAACTGGGCGCTAAAATGATACAGTTTTCTGGTGAAAGAAAAAAAGAATCAAACTTAATATATAGAGGAAATAATTTCTGAACTTTTTTTGAAAAAAAAACAGAAATTGATGTTTGGCCTCTTTTTCATTTTTCCCACCCTATGGTATCGGTGATGTTTTCCGGTTTAGACCAGTTGCTTCGATATTAGTTTCGCTCTCTCTCCAAATTGTCGTTGTACTTTCATAACTAGCACTCACTCAACAAAACCAAAACCTGATGAAATTGGTTTAGCTTCTTACTCTATGTTGTATTCAAATAGCTCTTACACAACTCCGGTACACTGATCTCGTCTGTGACATTTCCTTTTGTCCCTAAACAGGGTTCTGTTATGGAGAGACTTGGCCACTACTGCACGTCGGTTTCGCATGTGGGATGTATCTTTGCTGGCGAGTCGGTGCTGTCTGCTGTATGATCAGTGTGAAGTTCACACCGGAGCATTCAGCAGCCTCAAAACATCAAAGTAATTGACCACCAAAGTTTTAAATTGTAGCTTCAAAATAGTGGGCTGTGACATACTTTAACGAACGCACTTTCTCTATTATACCATAGCTAAAGGGCCTCGTTTTCCTCTTCGAAGCGTGCCTAGGTTACATACGTCTCAAATGACACAAGTAAACATCATTCTAATGCTTGGAATTTCTGTTAACCTAGAAAAAAGCTATGGTAGCTACGCGACTCTTCCTAAATGTCTACAATGTTGCTCCTATCCTAAATATGAGTTTAAAAAGTTGTGCGAGTGGAAACTGCTAATATATTTGCCAGTTCCTGAGCCAGCGGGGGCACCAGTTCAGCTTCCGTTGTGACATACATCGTGACATACATCGAACCAATGACAACTAACCTGCTATTATGAGCAGTTGGGTTAAATAGTCAGGTGAATTCATCACTTGGTCCAACGCAAAGTCCAGTACCGACGACGATAGAAATGAGTTAGCGTGAACAAATAATTGCGGGGAAACTATTATCTAAAAGAGATCTTCCCCATGCAGGTGGCCAATTCCTTCTGGTGTGCGTCAACGAGAAGTGTTCAAGCGAGCAGTGGTCCGAAAGAGGAGGCTGATATTTACCACATTCTACCAGATGAGAACCTGGCACTGCGCCAGGAATTCTGCTTGAAGCTACTGCTCTTTTCTTCACACTTTGAATCCAAGAAGATGGAAGAAGTAAACAGACTCGAGGCAACTATCATTCACAGTAGGATGACGATCACACATCCCTCAGCGTCACTAATGGAGAAATTTAGGATTCAGCGACGTGAACTACTTCCTCCGATTTACCGGCTTTTGTGACAGCTGGGTAATAGTTTCATTAACAGTTTATGCTGGTGAGAAATATTGGGCAGGAACAATCAATGGTAAACAGTTGTATACACCAGTATACCCAACAGCAATCTGTTACCCTCAAAGGATTCATCCGCAATTCACGGATGGTATTATGAAATCAAACACTTTTCTAATGCGCCAGCTCCCAGCCTTACCCAGTTGAAAATGTTTGCATTATTATCTGGGGGGCGAGTTTCACCTAAAGATGGCGTATTTCAATACGTCATTCAACTCAGAATGACACTGTCATACGCATTGGAAAAACTGGAAAAACATGCTGGTAACAATCTGATGAGAGGCATGAATGAATGAAGACTTCACGCCTGTTTTCAGAATTAAAGTTAAGTGCGCACACTAACCAGAAATATACTTTTACAATCAAAACTACATTGTTTTACCAGCGATTCTTATCCCCAGAGGTCATTCTAACTCATCGCTTAAGGTATTTATTTCAACTGGAAAATGGGAAAGGAACAAAAGATCACATAGACGGAGCCACGCGCACTCCAAACCCGATTATTCTATATGGACATCGGACAAGACTTTTTAGAAAAACTGAGTGATCAAGCAGCATTTTCCCGGTTCTTTTTCAAGCATATGGGAGTTTAATTTTCATTTTGCCACTAATATTATACTACTCTTTTTTAGCACGGTGTCTTCAAAAAACCTATTGAGTACTCGAAAGAATGCATCCAGTATAGATGGCGGAACAAGTACTTTAGGCTCCACTGCGAAGGCAGCATCGCACTTGGGCTCCCGTACGTGATATTTTCGTTTTTTTTCAGTTATTTTACATGAATAACATAGTTCTACGCACCCTCAACCAAAATCCTGTGACTTGAAAGTTGCCCTCTTTAATTCCCGCAAATCTTGGCGCAACACTGAACTTTATTGGTACATTATGTCTCGTAGTACTCAATATGGACCATCAAAGGACGATAGAGTGTTTAGCCTCCCCTTGGCACCGCTTTCAGTTTGTTAGTGACCAGCTATACCGTTTTGCACTGTTCCGGACAGTTGTCACTACCCATATTGCCTCTGTTTGAGGCTAAGCCTAGAAAGCGACAATAAGGACATAACTGTTCCGAATCTTTATGCAAACTATGCAAAATGCGAGCAACAGTATCGCACAGAGCAGCTCAGTTTTAAACGACAGGTTGTCAGTCTTGAACAAGTGGGTTGTGGAGGTCAAGACGAGGTGACTTGCCTTCGAAATACACAATGTCATCCTGTTCAGATTAAACGAATTCCGTTCAGAAAAGTATTCCATATTCTTTGGCGACACCCTCCTCCCCCAGAGATCGAATTTTGAAGTGACTGTTTCGTTCAACCTATGCGATGAGTTTGTTAGAAACTTTTTACTTCTTGAGGGTAATCAGCGGTCCCCATGCAGGATGTGAACTTTACACGCTTGCGAATAACTTTTTGTGCATTCTTCATGTGTCCAGACTCCACGTGTTTAACATTTACCAAATCCTCCAACTTACATTGGAAAAATGATTACAAGAACACCATCCTTCTTCTTTGTTGCTTGGCTGACAATAAAACAAACTAATCCAACACTTGCGTTTCAGCGCGTCGGATACTGACTCCGGGTAAACACCCACTGAACATATCACGGGGAACACGGAACCTTCAGGAGCTGAATGTCCTACGTGCACTTGCTGAAGTGAGCTGTCTATATGCGGAAAGTCTGTGTGTATTACTACGCGGTCAACGTCGTCAATGTCATCTTGGTGGGAAAATGCACAAATTACATGCTCCATGGGATCACCTTGCCACCCGAATTGACGGAGAGCCTGGTTTGGGGACTGCTGAGTCAGCATCCTTTAAGGTTGAAAAACAGTTGGTAGAAAATGAAAAGAAGCTAGAATATTGGAAAGCCTACTGGTGAGTGAGATGATGGTCCACCAAAAGGACATTGATTACTTTTTATTTTGCTGATAAGGCGGTCGCAACTGAATGTGGTGAATCTGCTGCGAATATCGCGATGCCATATTTATAATGGCGTACAGTTGTTCTCCTTCATATATGGCTCCGGGTTGCTGCTATCCCACTTGGGTGAGAAGCGTAAGTTTCCCAGGTTACCGCGCTACCGAGGACCTGAACACCTAAGTGTGACTGCTCTCCTGTGGAAATTAGATCTCAGCAGAAACACGATTCTCCTGAAAGGCACCTACCACTTGAAGGAAGCTTTCAGGTATTAACCTAAACGTGGACCTTATATACAATGATCAGTATAGGAAGAATATTTGCAACAAATTATCAGACCATGCATCATTTTCGGACCTAGTAGAAACATACAAATGGTCCTCATGTGCGTTTGTCTGTTTCTCTGAAGTCTACTTCGTTCCGGCAAATTAAGATGAACTTCGGTCACCTCGGAAAAGAAACTGCGCAAGTTGATGTGAATTCTTTGCCACAGATGCCGAAGCGCTATTCGGTGGCATTCATACAAAAACTTAAGGAAACATAACGGAAGTAATAGAATTAACGGTACAACTTCGGCGATGCTTTAAACAACTAGATGTTAGTATAGACGTAATGCAGTATTCGTAAGGTTGCTGAAAACTACGACAGCAAACCTATGAGTAATGTATTAGGTCTATGCAGTGCATTGCGACATCACGAATGTCGTGCGAACTGAAACAATAGGCAGTCTGGTACAGCACATTTAGTTGGAGAGATTCAGCCGGTTTTAGTTGAGTCTCCAGTGAAAATCAGACTAAATCATGCTGGAGCCAGTGAACAATTCACATTTACGACTCACCGCTCCGAAAGCGACTTTTCGAGGTCAATCTTAGTCTCGCTCAGGTAACCCCCTTTCTGTTCTTGTGTGGCTATCCTGGATAGTCCATACCAGGGTAAGCACTGAACTGAAGTTTTGCTCCCACTGGAGACTTCAGAAACCTAAGATGAGTGAATCTAACCATTCTATTCAACAATGGCTCCGATGTCAGAAGGCATGCAACAGATTTATTAGTGATACTGACCAGGAACTAATAGAAATAGTATAAGTTTGCAGGCTTTCTCACTGTGATCAACAAGAATAATTTATTTTGCTATTCATCGATGATCCATAACTGATATTTGACTTTCTACGGATTTGCTCAGTGGTTAGAGTGCAAATTTACTGACCGGAATGTCCGTGGTTCGAACCTGACCTCTGCACCTCGACTTTTCTTGTCTAGGCTTGGGCAAGTTGGCAGTATCCCAGCCCACGTGCTCTTTTCGGGTGGCATGGCACCGAAAGGGTGTTACAACTGAACGAGTATCTTTTTTATCCTTTAGACGGTCCTTGCTCTAAGTACCAGGTTGGTGCTGTCACATGCTTTCTATATGCAAATTTATGTCCTCTCCTACCTTAGTGATTGGTTACAAATCATATCAGAAAGTGCGATGCTGGCTTTTCAGCGAAGTGCGAGAATCTCAACTGAACTCCGGGACGCGCAACTCTTTCAAGCCTGTGTGGTCTGCCTGTGGAACCACTGTTTACCTGCGGTGTGTGCAGGTGAACACGACCAGCTTGTTGCTACCTTCCAAGTGAGTGTCGTAACAAAAAGGATGCGGTCTTGACACATTCTAAAGGGCATTATTGCGCAAGCACATTCATTGCAGTCTTGAGGATTTGTGAAAACAGACTAGCGAGTAAAACGTTGACTCAAGTCACGATATACCTGACAAAACGCCCTTGCTTAAAAGTGAGAGCTGTTTAATTTTGTGCACGAACAACATGTGTGATATTTGGTAAAATACGACTGTAATTACCCAGCATTTACCCTCTCTGGCCCACCCAAGAACGCTGGAGCTGCAAAACGAGCCCCAGCTACTGAAACCGTACATAATTTAGGTCGGAATGAGCATGATAAATTATGTACTACTTGTTCAGTTGTAAATACTTTTCACCAGACAAGACCGCCTTGTCTAAATGTGATCTCAAACATGCCGACAAGCCAAACCATCCAAGATTTCCCAGAGGATGAACAGGTCGTTAAACACTTCGATTCGTTGTACTTTACGACCGTAACTGTCACTGAAAGAAGGATATCAGCCCAAAAAACGCCCATTAATTCTGCATTGCGTGACAGGTAGAGGCACTTATTAAAACCATCTTTTCTATCTAAAGATGGTAACTCGGCAAATGCTGACCAACTATTACTAGTATCTACCCGCCAAGACGTGAAGTTCGATATCACCAGGAAAGCCAAACGGGGAGGACTGAATGCTACTTTCAATTGTTCACAGTAAAAGGTTTTGTGATGAAAAACTAGAAGCCCGTAATTCTGTTGTCTACAGTTTCAATTGGTTTTTAAAGTGTTTACACATACAGATAGAGCCTGCCAACTTGTTGATCCTCGCAGGTGGCGTCTTATCACAACACAACTCAATTAATCGCCTTCGAGTAGCAAACACTTCATTTCCTCCAAAACACATGGTTTTTGTAAGCTCTGAATTCCACAAGAATATGTTTAATTAGTTGACGTAAGAGGATGCAAAAACTGGGCATCGGGATGACGTGCTATGAATTTCACAAAACGACCTCATGCAAATATGCTCGTCAGAATACTTCTTTGAAAGGTAACCTAAAACATATATGCTCATAGTGGTCAGAACAAGGTCGGTATCTACGGGTTTTTGTCGCTAGCTACAAAACTCGTTTATTAGTTAAAACGATACCACACACCAGGCAATCAACTATTCAGAAACAGGGAAGACGGTGGCAATTATTTTCACGTCAAAATAAGTTGCGGAGACTGCAGGCCTCGAAACGTTCTCTGAAAACATCGCAACCGTCGCATATTTCCTACAAACTGGTTAAATTTTCTCGGGTTGTCCGTGACCCAATTTCCAAAACTCCTTCAACTTAGCAAACACGAAATACAAATTCAAAAAGAGGCTATCATTACTTTGAACTTAACACACAACCCATCAGGTTACTGGAAACCTTACGAGTAGCATGTCACGTGTAAACAACAACGTATTGAGATATCCCGAATAGGCCTGGTGCAGCAAGTCCTGCTGGAGCGGATCATCACAAACAGCATTCACTTGAGTCTCCTGCCAAAAACAAATTCCTGTACATACGAGTGTATTTGTCGAAGGTTATCATTATTTGTTATAAACATGCGACCATCGTTTTATCTAAACACACTCTGATTGACTGTGTGAATCGTAATTTTGTCAGACTCCTGAAACTGTAATTAAGGGTTTAGACTGAAGCGAAGCTGGAGCTTGCTGCTTGCTTTATCTCTGCAGACCGCATGACGTGTCTCGATGAAAATCAATACGTCGCTCATTATTAGGTTAAGATGTCCCCAGAAGCACGAATTGCTCTAGATCCCATTCTAGAGGCTGACCAAATGTCGGAAAAAATTAAATTCAGCTTTATAGTTGCAGCTCCAACTAGACAGCGTCCTACTGGATCATCTTGATAAATTTTTGTGAGGCATCCTGTGAAAGTAGTAGTACTTCTAAATATGAATTTGTAGCGTTGAGATCATATTTATAGCAAACATTTTTTCGCCTCCTTCGTATATGTCCACACTAACAGATTTCTGCCTAACAAAATGAAGGCTTCTACAAACAATTAGCATATCGCAGTGGTATCAGTCGCAATGAGAGCGGAGACTTGTTCAGTAATCTAGTTCAAGGCATAGGCACGCTTTTCACTGTGAACTTTGCTAGGATCTAGTCAGAAGGTGGCAGTTCTCCATACGAGTGACTTGAAAGATGTAACAAGCCGCAAAATTCCTCAGCAATCTGCTCGCTCTCTGTTTTCTCAGTGTTCATAGTGCTGGCTAGCTTCCCATGCTATATTGCAGTTCAAGTAGAGGTACTTTGTCAGATAATTCCGAATACTGTGTTTCAGATCATTCTGGACTGTGGTGCTACTCTTGGTTCCAAAGCTTTACCACTGGATCTGCACTGTGAACTAGCTTCGGTTTATGCTCACGGAAGTATACAGCCTTGGATGCCCAAAAGTGATCTCGGTGTCCTTCTTCTACCCAAAAACCGCGATGCATCTCCAACTTTGAAAACGAAAACGCCCACAAACAAAGGTTACAAAAACATTGCTTCGCATGGAAAATCCCCCGAAAGATTTAAAGTTTTCACGGTTAGTTTTCAACCTACCACAATATAAGATGGTCAACTCACTTTATTTGCATTTACTACGGGTTACAGTTTGTAGAGGAACACTGGGTTCGTTACTCATAATAGAAATGGCTCCAACCCGAGGGTTAGTCAGTGTTCACATGTCCATTTGGTTGTCAACATACAGTATGTAAAATGCATTAGAGGTAAAGTCATTTCTTCGCACGGACATCTCGCTAAGAATTTCCCTATCATGGAGTTCGTCGTTACTAAATGCATCTGATTGCCTCACCAAATGACTCCAAGAACCCCTACGCCTAATTAACGTTTGGTTGTTGCGGCTCATGTTTCCCCTCAAATCTCCTCTTACAGGGTACATTTCTTACAAGACTTTGGTATTACGGCAGTAGTAGGTATTTCTGGAAAATATTCCGTTCGTTAAACCGCTTCGTAACCATAGCTTGGTTGATTGCTTTTCGAGCTAACGAACTGGCAGTAGTGGGCAGCAATGGGCGGGGCTGGTGTGTTCCGGCGTTCCAACATCATGGGGTGCGAATACCCTGTCTTGGGTTTTGTGGTAAAGGCTTTAGCCGCTTCCACCGCCGATTCTGCTTTGCTACCTGGCTGACTGTACCAAGAACGTCTAGTTTGAAACTGAATAAGCCACTTTTCCAAGAAGTCTTTAAACAGTGTTAGTCTCATTATCCGTAAATATAATGCAGGAAATCCCGTGTCATGCAAAATGAGATCTCAGGCAGTTTACAACTGATGTGGTCTTAAGGTTGGTCAGTTGATAAATACCGAAAAATTACTATAGTAAGGAATCATTACAAAGCAGCTATTTTGACTGCATTCATGGAGGTCCGATGGCATCAATTGCCATTGGCGGCTCCGAAGACCTCGTGGTGGCATTGGTCCTTTCCTTTATCTCGTGTTAGCGTTCCGACAGACGGTGCCTCTCCTATGGCCAGCCATGCGGGCCGGAAGTAGGGTTTACGGGCCTTTTGAACGCCACATCTGTTAGCATCACGCGACAGATGAAGACCGCGCATTAGGTGCCTTCGGAGACTACGCGGTATGCAAAGACAATCATCCCTGAAAATCAGTCCACCCTCATTGCCGAATAAATGCAGATCCTTGGGGAAAACTCTGAGTCTTAGTGGATACTGCACTTCTGTGCTTGGTCAGCCTCCGTGAATCGCATCGTGTAGTTGCATGAACACTGGATCTCTTATAGTGTTCTGTCTGATACTTCTCAATTCCTCATTTGGGCTAGAACTAGCAACAACTAAGTAGCTAGTTCGAACTCCTGATTTGGTCATGTTCTGGCTTGTAAGTTCTGGAAGGCGCGTCGGCGACAAACATATGACTTTCTTGTTTGCATGAAAGTTCTTGGTTGCAGAGTTGTGTTGCTGTGGTCATCCTGCTTTGGCACTTAATATAAGGCTTTTCTGACAGTGGAAATGTGCGTTTTATGATCCGTAATCATCAACTAAATTCAACAGTGTTGGACTTGGATGAGCAGGTTAAAAGTGCTTCTCACCCCATTGATACAGCTTTCCGCTTATACTGACTTGACCATTTTAACGACAGTTGATCGGAACTTGACTCTGTTCATCGCATTTGAGCAAGCTCACTCTCACGCCGGCATTCCTATATTTTCGGATGTACAGTTCCGAACTTTGCAAGCAAGTAAATTTTCCATCAAAACCTCATTTGGATCTATTGGGCCAGGTTCAGAATTGAGGAACTGCGGATCACTCTCAGCAGCAGTTTCCTATGACATATATTGATGCACTGCATAGACGACATCAAACAGCAGTTGATGAGTCTTTTTGTGATTCTTTCTTCAAGGAAGCTCAGAGTAATATGGTAGCAAATCAAGCTCAGTTTCATTCATTCACTGAAGTTGCGGGACTTAGCGATATACTTTAGTATCGCGATATACTGATTAGTACACTTCTGTGGTAACTGGTCTCGGCGGAAATACCGCAACCTTAGGTTTCATTCATAGCCAGAGTAGTAACGGCTACTGGGCCTCTGTGTTCTTGTTTGCCTTTAAAAATCGTTGCTCCACTAGTGCTTGTTCGAGCGCCTTCTACAGTTGCACACCGTTCTTTTCATTCTGTGGAAACTGCACTCAAAATTTAAAAGTCATCAGATTTTCCTTTTTTCCACAATCTTGTTCTGGTCAACATGATTCATTTGTGCCGGTGGTGAAAGAGTCATAGGAACACGTCCAGTGGCTGATGAGTTCACCTCTGGCACCATGCCAGTGAAACTCGTTTGCCTTGCAGATAAGTCATTATTCAGTTAACGTGCATGCAGTCTCAAATTACGGAGACAGAAACATGCTACTAGATTTGGATGAGATTTCCAAAAATAGTATTCTTGTGACCGAAAGCAGAACTGCATTTGTCGCATGGGAACAAACCTCCAGTTCAAAGCATAGTGTTTCGTAGGGCTTGCAAGCGCTTACAACATATTACAGTTGGCCGAAATGTGTTAATGCAAGATGAGTGGTAATTAGTCTCGCCTAAGCGGGAGTGAATCCTGCAGATTTCCAGCCACCGATGACTAAATATTAGCTCGCTAGAAAGACTTCTTGAAGGTTTTTTGGTACACGCAAATGCTCCCTGTGGGTCTTTCCAAAAAGGGAAGGGTAGAGTAACGCTCCTCGGCTTTTAAAGTTAATCAAGGTGTGTAATTAAGTTCTACTTCTGTGCTTGGGAAACACTGATTAATCCATCATACAATTAAGGCCTGTGTGTCTCAATGGCAGTGCATCTAAGCTCTAAAGTACATGGATTTGTTCGACAAGTTTACTTCACCTATTTTTATCTGTTTGTGGTATACTGGCTCACGCAAATTCACTACGTCTCCATAGCTCACCTACACGCTGTTCCTTCATTAAAAATACGTCCTTAAGCGGTAATCTGTTACCCAAGGTGTTCATATTATTTACTCCAGCTGCCTCCAGAAGGTCGTCGACCTGTCCAAATGGCTTCGGACTGGTTAGTCAAGGTAGCCAAACTTGTAAAGCATGCGGAAAATGATGCAGAAAACAACCGAAACAGACAATTACTTACAGCACAGCACGACACATGTGAAATGGTTTCTCGGAACACGAGGTTCTACCTCACATATACCTGGATGGTTACACGCCAAATGCTTTTGTCAGCGCCCACGTACAAGCATTCGTTTCCTGGAGATATGTTCCAAAGAAATAATCCTTTAACAGAGAAGACAGATATAAACACAGAGGATATTTCAGCTTCGAGTGCTCGAAGCACAAGTCCCATGGACTCGCGTACAGGGCCAGCAATTACAGGTGCTATGCTTGCTGTTCATGCCATCTGGTTGACAAACCGTTCAAAGTTGCTTGGAGCCTGGACACCTATGATCAGGAATTTGTTAAACACCATTCCATGGACATTCAATGCCTCAGAGGCTCAACAAACTCCATCAAGTTTACCGCAGTTTAGAGATGCTTCACTCCACGAAGTGAGTAAACATGATTGATTGTGTAAATTTCCCCTACCGCATTCAAGTATTCTCAACAGTGTTCCAATTGGAAATCAATTGACTTTCTGGTGAGTTTTCACTGAGAATAAAACCGAAGATATAACTGTCATGTTTAAGTAGTTCCTGTACGAAACAAGGACAAAGTTTAGGTTGATTCCGTCGTTGGAAATCTTATGTGGGTCGTGGCTCTTCTTTGGAGGGAACGCTTACATGGCGTAGCCAATGGAACGATTTCCTGCTGCGTCGAATCTACTGAATCCATTTGTAACTCTTTTAACAAAGGGCAGTCCATCTCGGGGAAACTTTACATCTACGGCGTTTTTGTAGCTTCCGAAAATTCATCATAAGTATACCACATCACTTAGGCACCCCTCGTAGCGCTAACAACGGACAGGCAACACAGGTCAAAACCCTCACCAGAAGGCACAGCGAATCTTCTCATGGTGAACTCTTCTACTTTTATCGTCCAGTATTTTCGCCGCCTCGCGAACTCGCAAGTGATCAGTGTGAACTGCTGTGGGGCTGATGTCTTTTCGTATTTTGACAAACTATTTTTGAGGATGGACCATCCTGTGGGCTCCCACGATACTTCAGAGCGACCCAGTTTGTCTCAGGACGCTTGGCCGTGTAGTCGCATGGAGCCTAATTCCGATTCGGAACCTTCAGTTCACTGAAATAAACTGTGTCTGTTGACAATAAATAACTAATGTGTGAACCGTTTGTTTGCGTACCTCGTTCAGAACTGACTACTGTTAGACTGCGCATGTTAAGATGTTTTGTAATTTTCAAAAATGTCTGACTAAATTTCTTGAGATTCCACGCTATAAATCCTGGAGTGTCTCAGTGGAAATTTTGAGATGGCTTGACATCAAGCAAAGGTGTCCTGAGGTGTGTTAAACCTCTTAAGCACTGAGGCACACCTAGGTTTAGGTCAGTGTTCCTGTCGAGTCAACTTAGAAAGTTCAGTCACATCATCTTTTAGAAATCCTAGGGGGCCCTGACGTGAAAAAGATCTACTCGCTTCAGTGGTACTTTTTTTACAGAGTTAGTGGGCTTAGCAACAGCTTCCAGGTCTGCAGCTGAAGGAACACGACAACGGCAGCCAAGTATAAAGGACATCTTCCCTAAGTGGGTTACATCCAGCTATTCCGATGAACAAGTGTAAATTAGCAAAAGCTTATGAAAGAGATTACAAGCGGTTCAGATGTAGGTGGTGCGGCTCCTTCCAGGCTGGGGTCCCCTTGACCGTCCCCGTGCGCTTTGCTGTGGATGCTGAAAGAAATGGCGGCTAGCTGATGTCAGTGGCGCTCATGCTGTCCGTTTCTTTCCAGATTGTTTGGTTTAGCGCTTGGAGGTATAGACTGCTCTTAATAATTGCAATAGGCCAGAACCAAGTCACTCCCTCATCCACTCCTTTCTCTTCTCTTCACGTTAATTATTTAATTATAAGTGAATAAACTTTTTGGTTGTGCGGCAGTGAACCACCATTATCAGCGCTGATGTTCCTGTCTCCGATAACCGCGACAATGATGATGATGATGATGACGCTGGTGAATGTACACACAATTTATTTTTGGACACCAAACTTTGGGATGTGATATTTCAAACTGAGGTAGTGCACCTTAGGAAGTATAGAGGTATGTGACATGCTGCAATTTTGAACGGGACTTTCGGCTCAGGGAAACGTCCACACTTGTTGCCCACCTAGGGAGAGTTTTGCACGGCAAAAAGGCTCTGCATACTCCTTTGAGCCCCCTGTCAACAGCCTACTTTACAGTACTGAAGGCATTTGTATTCTGAAGAAATGGTCAGTGTCAAATCCTTTTCCAGTCTATGCCGCTCTACAGTGGAAAGCTAAGTAAAAAAACCATCCGTTCATATGTCTCCTGATATGAAGAAGACAGGCCGCCGACAGTAGCCATTTATTTAGTAAGCTCAGCTAGGAAAAATACGTTAGATACCAGTTTAGGGTCTTTTTTCACTATTTCCAGGCCACCGCACTCATGGAACGTGCCTTTCACAAAGATGTGACCTCTCACGGGGATACAGACAACCTCACCTACGTTCAGAATCCTTCAGTTCCTCAGATCCGAAGAGTGACTGACACTGATCGTGTCGTGGAATTATGTCTGTGGATGAAGTTAATCCGATGCGCCATCTTTGAGCAGGACTATAACCTTGCTTTGCAAATAAGTGAATCAGCACACGTAGAGCATGAACTCTCTCAGACTACGTCAAGTCGGTGCGATTATCACATGGCAGCATTTCTAAACCTTCGTGGTCTGGCAGTCTTTGGGTTGTTTGGACTGCTGAAAATGCAGCGTTCTAATTCTCAGCATAATAAGAGAAGCCAATCTCCCTCCAAGCTTGTTACAGTCGGATATGTGAAACCATTGGTGCCTAATTACGAAATAACAGACTTGTTTGGGGACAGCATCGAATCCAGCATGTACGTTGCAGCCGAAGAGGCACTGTTCAATGCAGCAAAGTAAGTCTTTTATTATTCACTTTCGAGATGACGGCCTGATGATGTGTCTACATGATATCAAACTCTGATTCTGCCAGCTTACTTAGTCGTACATCATATGAATAGGACTAGGTGGAAGTAAAATAGAAAAGAAGGCATTGTTGCGTTCTGACAAACCGGTGAGGAACAATTTGGCTAGACTATTTCGTTTGCGTTTATTTTCACGAAAACCTAAATTTCCTGCCTATTCAGTTTCTGCTGTTTCTTGACAATAGTCAGTTAACCAGTGTGCAAGCTGGTTCGTGCTACACAAACCTATGTTTGGATGCGATCAGAAAACACGGATTTCAGAAGAGGGCCCATCAGATACTACTAAGTACCCAAATCCATTGCATCTCACGATATTCACCCCAACTGGACAGATATAAATGGCAGCTTTCGTCAGGTAATCTCACTTGGCAGATCGAATCACGTGCTGTCGCAGTCAGTTATATTCTCCGGATTCAAATTTTCGAATTAGTTGATCAGGTTGACTGCAGTATATAGGTAATTCATGGAAAATTTATATTCAAGCTGGCTCTAATTGATGACTGAGTAAAATTCTAAATGTTTTTCTCTGATAAAAGTTTGCTTTTAGTCTTCTACAGTTATGCATCTGACTGTTACTAACACCCATGGTTCATGAGACAATGAAATAGCAACGCAAAAACTAGAGCTGTAACGGTTGATAGTGTTTCTACCCTGGTGTGTGATCGTTCAGTTATTCATTTTCTACATAAGTAAATAAACTTGGTGACGTAAGGATTAGTGCATGATCCTTTACATCCCTCTCAACCGACTTAGAAATAAATTTGATCTCCCCGGGAAGATAATGTTTTCTAAAGGTACTCTGTCGAAATCTGTTTGTGCATAACGTTACAAGTACCTTATATTTGTCAGTGGTACCTTTCTTAACTTTCCGGCCCATGTAGCTAGAACTGTAGCAACTCAGTTAAAAAAATATAAAACAGCCGGTCATCTTATCAACAGGGCGGTATTCGTTATGATCCCTTTGCCTGGACCGTCATACCGTTAGATTCCACCTGCTGCTCAAGTCTTTCAGTTTGCTGAGTTACAAAAGTATTTAGATAATACTGACTTGTCCGGCTTTTTATTTACTGCGATGAACTTTGCCGGTTTTCCTTTCAATCAAACCCTGATCTGATTTCACTGAAAGGTGTCATACGACTTTAAGTCCCATTTAAGCGTGCTGAATTTACTGTACCATGAAGCAATCAGTGGTTGAGTGGGGAGATCAGTGCACCTGGTTTTGATTCCACCGCAATTAAGCGTCAACATCTGGTCCGATTTTGAGAGTTTTTTACGTCAAACCAAATCCACTGCGGCTGTGATTGCAAGCACGGACTTTGCATCGGCCAGGACCCAACAAATTATGTGACGTGTCTTGGAGAGGGTTTGTTTTACCACATGGACGAATATGAACCGTCATATTACCAAGATCGGTTCCAACATCTGAAAACAGGTTTCTGTCCTCCAAATAAGCGGCGTGGTATGCTCATCGTTAATTCTTACAGCGGAGCGAGCAGAAGTGGTAATATGACCCATCATATAATTCTAGCATATCGGGTGCAGACTGCGAGATGACCCAACCTCCATCCCTACGACGCACTCTTGTACAATTTACATGCACTGATTGCCCTGAAATGACAAAAACACTTGGGAACTGTTAGGAGTATTACTGAAATTTTACTGTCAACAGTTCAATATTCCGTTGTGCTGGTAGAAAGGCATCTGATTCTGGTTAAATAATCTTAGTCTGGAAGTGGTCTTTGTGAGGATTCCTAACTGTCTTAATGGAAAAACATGGACAAATGAGAATCCATCCTCATGAGAGATTACCTTTACGAAGGGGAAAGTTTCAAGAAGATTGTTGCTTATTCTTTACCGGTTGAATGTGCAACTCACCGAGACTCACTGAGTAACGGTAGCCACTCCATTCTACGTAGCAGGGGCTACTTCACCGGTAAATTAATGGAACGTTGACACACCTCCGATACATAGCAACAAGTATAGAATTTTGAATGAAAATGCCTGCAGATTCGATTAAAAAAACTGTTGTTTGTTTCAGGTTTGCGTCCCGAGCGAAGCGCTACGACCTGCTCGTGTCATGTGCGGAGGCTTATTGGAAGCTTTGCAAAAATTCGGACCTAACATTCTTCGCTAGTGTTGTGCAGCTGCTTCATAAATGTGTACCTCTGAAGGAACGTTGTAAACAGATCCTTGATCTACTAGTCAAGTCTGTTGATTCGGACCAACGGGCTAAATTAAATGAGGCTATTCGCTCTGAAAGTGCGACTACGGCCGAAGGTGATCAACTGGAACTGTCTGATCATTTTGAACAAGAGCTAGAAGGTAAATTTAGTCTTTGTTCTCTTATTATTACCATCAGGGGAGGAAAGATCTCGTCGAAAAATTTTCTAACTTTCCATTGGATCGGCTGTCTTTTTTCTTTTAGAAAACGCTCTTTTCGAACTAATTGAACCTCCTCCGCCAACAATGCCTCAATTCCAACGGGACCTGCAACTAAGAACGGAAATGTACATGACCTTATTTGACGTCCTATTATTAGAGGTATGTTGAATCGGTTTTGGTTTCTTTACGGTTGAAAAACATCCAAGTAATGCGGTGGTATGATGCATACGCATCATACGCATACGCCTTATTTAGAATGTAAATTCAGATCGTTGCACGGAAAACTACGCGGAATTAGAGCAACACCTTCCTTCTTCTAGGTTACCTTAGCGTGATTCGTTTCGTTTGGCATTTTACAACGTACGCAATTTTTAAGTGACGGATAACCTAGGCTCACAGAGTGTCTACAGGTTTTCTGGAAGCTAAATACGCTCACGTACACGGATTGAAACATCAACGCAGAAGATAAGCGGATAATTTCAAATATGGGTGGTTCACTCTCTCTAGGAACAGGATACTGTGGGGTATGCAGATTATCAGAGCAGCAAAAATACCACGCACCAGCGGTTTCCAGATTTTCAACAATCCGTCACAGTGATCTAGTTTGATTCAGCGGAAAGTCCCTAAAACCATCGTTCGGTAAAACAGCTTTCATCTTGAAGAGTGCTATTTTGAGATTTCCCATTATCTTACTGTGTGCACCGCGGTTGAACTCTTGCTCTTAAGAGTTCAGTCATAGGCTGAAAGAGACCAGTTAGAAAGAGCATTGAGCAGCAAGAGTTCGCATCGTATGTGGTACTTTAACTTATTTAGTTACAAATTCATCAGGGCTTGTTTGTTCTGCAACAAGATGCTAATCAGAATCACTATTTAAGACATATTACTTCACCAAATTATTGCGAAGGTAGATTTTTTGAAAGTGAACAAACTAGCAAACTATGGACTGTTTTGACAAAGTGGTACTGCTCCACCGTGGTAAACAACAAACTCCCCAGTTTTTTCTTGACTGGGTTAGGATTCCGACGCCAATTTTTAGTCAGTAGGATGCCCGAACTCGTCATCTGCCACGTAACAAAAAATTTCCAGCTTTCACACAAAGTGCCTGATAGGTTTCCTATAATACTGTATTGTTCCGTACATGTGATAGTAAATCCCCAAAAAACGTTCTGTCCCTGTATCTATGCACTTTTAGGAATAAATCGGGGTGGATCAGGACGGTTAACGATACTTGGTTATTGAATTAACGATAGGGTTGCCTCAAGCGTGGCTCCTGTGTCTGATGTGAAAACAGGGTTTAAATAGATAAATTCCAGTGCATATTCTTGCAACTGTCACACTATTTGGCATGCATATGTGCTGGATAGACAGAATAAACCCTTGTAACAATGTGTATGCAGTGATTGCATAAATTGAGGCAAGATAGTCGTACTGATGTGACCAAATTTCAAAGTTTATGCCATAGTTTATGCAGCCTTACGGAGATCACTTAGGTTAGCTATGGCTATAATTTCATGATCCCGCCACGTGAATGCTGGTCCTGGACAAATTACTGGAACATCTCTCTCGGAATGGTTCTGTGGTTTTAATTTCGAAAAGACCTTGAGAATACTTCTGTTCCTCTCTTACTCTCTATACGAAGTGCCTTGGCATTTATCTGTTGCAAATTCTAAATAAAAACATTTCCTAATGCAGCTGCAGCCGTGCACGGCTACGGAGTTTATTTTTTTCGCTTTCTTTCTAACTCATAGGGAAAACACGACGATGGACTATCGCTACTCTCCGATGGCCTCAGGCACTTCCCTCGGACAAATCACAGAATGTAGGTTCGCCCGAAATAATAGTTTTCAATCCAAATCACATGTGCCTTTATTTATCCAATTAATGCTGTGCCGCCATACAATGGTTACTCCTTTATTTCAAATGCCCTGTACTAGAAATAATACTAACAGATAAAAATGACTGGAAGGAGTGCTGGCCTACTGGGACATGGACGGGCGTCAAAACTGCCAGGTAGAAACCACCATGACAAGTGATTTTCTAGTCAGTCTGTAGCCGTCTTCCACCGGACGCAAACGGAAACATTTTAACTAGGCTGAAACTTGTTTCGCGCCGACGGTAGCCAGTCGCGTTTAAACCGCTCATTCATTCATACGGTTCATGACGATCCACCCGAATTAAAATTGCTGCCTTAATTTTGCTGAGGCTGTCCGGCATCAAGTGTCTGAACAGGCATCTCTGAAAATCTCACGGCTAGTGTAGAGAGCAAAACATAACCTCCACCGTGCGCGGATTCGATGTGAATTATGTCAGGAAGTGGAGTTAAAACCTACAGCTGTCATTTAAAATTTTTCCGGTCAGCTTTATTGCATGAGGGTAAAAATGAGATGAATTCACTCCAATTTACTTCGATTAAAGGTGCTGTTTTTTTACCATGAGTGATTTTTCCAAAGACTAATTGTGAAATTATAGTAAACTATTTTAATTTCATCTACCCCACAATGTCGTTTTTCCTCTCTATAGTCCACTTTTCCAACGCCTCGTACTGACGAAGGGCAAGCTTGGTCTTCCCGTTCAGCTTGAAATGCAGAAGTTCAGTGTAAGTGCGGAAAACTCTAAAGCCCGTTCCACCAGTACTCCCTGCGTGTAGCTCATTAGTTCAAAGCTATCCGCTTTTGAGCTTAGTCGACGAGCTAATAATTTCTTATTGCATTACAGAATCAACCGCAACAGGTACAGGCTGAGATCTGGCGATCACTGGCATACGAAAGTCGAAGTAAACAAGATCAAATTCTAGCATTTCGGTCTGCCATAGAGGTCCTCAAAGTAAGTACAATTTTCAGTAGACTCAACTGAATCTAAGCTGGATCTCTTGTTTATGATATTCTTTAACCGAATGTGTACCACAGAGGTTGTCAAACGTTTCAATTGACACGATATTCGAGATATCACAGTACACCGTCCAGACAGAACACGCTGCTCATAAGGATCAATTTGTTTTTCTCTCCCCACTGCATATCGCTTGTCACTCTTACTTAGACCCCACCTGCACTTTCATGTGGAATGCGTGTAAGCCAATTGTATATGTCGTCTATCGCCAAAAGGCCGTATTAAACTGGTAAGAGAAATTATTTAATATCCCTTATATACTACCGTGCTTGCAGGTTACCTAATTAGGTATTTTATGTAGTTATTTGAAGTGCGACCTTTTACCACCACTAAAGTGATCGCTCTGAACGGGTCTTGGCGAAGTTAGGCCGCTTCCCGGAAATTTCCACAGTAAATTTTCCTGTTGTCCACCACCTCGTTTAAGATTCTTACAAAAAAGGGGCGAGCCCCTCCTATAGAGCCCAAATTCCCCTTTCCTCCAGCCGGATTCTTCAGGATCTCCACGGTACAAATCTAATCCGTGTGCAGCAATTTTACTTATTCTATGCGACTCCTGTCCTTCACGGTGACCATACGTGACCTCGTTATCCATCTGTTGGGCAAACATAATTCATTTGACGCACAACATGCCCGTTATGACTGACAAAAGCAAGCACACACTGAACGAGACAATCAGAGCGTGCAACATGTGAGTGGCCATAAGGCAATGATTTTTGACAGTGAAACATCCTTGCAGGATTCACACCGAAGAAGAAACACGTCCACAGTTTTTTAGACATCCGAGTTTGCTGACTGTTTTGTGGCTAAATGGCGTAAGACCAACTACTAAAAGATCTGATATGAATTTTGAGCGATTCCTGCAAACGTATAATCCAGCTCAGTATGGTCAGAACTGTTCTCTTTCATTGCGATAACCATTCAAATACTGTTTAGCCCACTTTTATGGATGAACCCACAAATGGCTTGTCGGAAGAGGATTGACCAGGAACATCAGAAGAAGACTTCTGACTTTACAACGAGGATAAGCTGGAGCCCGAGTTGATAACGCTCAGTCAAAGGTTACAGCACGTGTGACACCAATATTCTTAGCTTTACTTCCCAACCACCATAAACTTCTGGATACAAGCCACTTTCTGTTGGCTTTTCGTTTCTATTGATGGTTCTACATAGGGCGTGTAACTCTCTTCCATTGGTCCGCTGATTTATGGAATTAATCCCGGTTACCTAGAAAAAGTGCATAGCTCTGCTGTTAACCTAGACTGTTTGGCCCTCCCATCCACCTTTCACAGTCATTCGTTTGTTTCGATTTTGGACATCGTCGACTTTACAGATCAGTGTTGATTTCGCACTTGTATCATTCAGTTTTTCTACGTCCTATGTGCAAATACTGAATCTTGCCATTTTTCTATAGCTGCACATTCCTCAAGTGAGAGCTAACCATACTTCTGTTCAGCCACTCGAGACGGTTAAGTGCTCGATCGCAGGCCGGAAGGTAGCGGGTTCGAAACTCTCTGAGTTTTTCGAGATGCTTACCCCTGATGGTTCCAAATAAGGATGGAACCGCTGTTCAGAGATCCTCGGTTTTTTAGCACAGATTGGCCTCATCGACAGGACGAGATTTCAATCTGAAATTACAAAATCTCCCCACACTACGATTAGTTCATTACTGTTTTTACCACAGTTGGTTCCCTATTGCGCTGCATAGAATATTTTAACAACCCACAGGTATAAACAAGACTGCGTGAAATGAGCGAGCAGAATGTCTAAAACTTGTCCATGTTGTTCAAACACCGCATCTTTTGTTGAAATATTTCGCCCTCTAGGATATGGTTGAGTTGCATGTGACGTAGAAAGTTCGGCCGAAAATTTTATCAAAATCATTCAGCTCTAAAGGGCACAACGGCGGCAGATTCAAGGTGTGGACAGTGTAGATGAGCAGTTAGGTAATTTATGTCAAGTTTTGCCAAAATTAATTCCATTAAAGTTTTGATAGATGAATTGGGATGTATAGATCCGAATCGGCTGGAACTCGCAGGGACAATTTCCGGTCTCTCTGCTTTTTCAGTTGGCCTTTAAAACTGAGTTCTTCATCCGTTGCCTAACTTTATCCGTCTTTTCCTAAAGGACATCTTGCAGACTAAATATGGGACGCACTGCATTCCTCCTTGAAGTGTTTTAGGTGAACGTATGTTTCTCTTTAAACCAACCCTTCTCACAACAGTTAGAAGTTCAACGAAAACCCCGGAACTTATCTCGACAGATCTCAACAGATGAGTCAGGTGAAGTATTCACAAAACTTAGTTAAATCCATCCAATCAAGTATTTTGTCGTACAGATCACTGTGCTCGTATATATCTGCAGCTAGATTATGTTGTTTTTACTCCTTAGAGCAGTGATCATGACCAAATGAAGGCTGAGCTACTCATGGAATTCGCCCAGTGGCTAATGGCCAATCAAATGGACACGAGAAACTGTATCACGTTGTTGGAGCATGCAATTGATTTGCTGTTAACGACGGTGAATTCTCAAGGCTCCGTAAATCTCCCGGATGCCCAGACCGCGAAAGTTGGTAAGCAGCTGATTGTTCAAATTGGTGAGACTGCTGATTAATATCTTTTCAGGTAAAGTAAATTACGGAGAAAAAGCAAATGGCGTGCTCTGTGTTGTTGATGTTGCCAGTAATCTCACTCTACAGTCTGCCAATGGCCAAAATGCCACTTCACAAGTATTTTGCTTTGCGAATTCACTCGTGTCGGTCACTGCAGAACTAATTTCGGTCCCTCTGTCGGACTTTTGTCAACTTTTCCAATGACATTTTTATAACACGTTCCAAGCCATTCCTGCTAATATGGGGATGCATCATTACAGAAACTTTGGCAAATGAAAGGTTACTCTCGGACTGTACGTATTATGTTAGAATAGCATCATGCCTGTGGGCATCAATTTCACTCCCCTGTCAAAAAAGCAGCTAGGAGCACGGAATCACACTGACGTCCCCTGAATCTCAGTGTTAGCCACTTATCCACTTTCGTGAACGATTTGAGCAAAATATCTTTAAAACGATGAGTAATGAGGAGAATGTTCAGTTACCAAGACTACTCGCATCACCTGTGACCGATGTCAGTGCACAAAGTGGTGCTGATAAAAACTCGGTGTCCGAATCCAAATAGGATGTTGATCTCAGCCTAAGCGGTAGCACGTTCCAGAATCTTCGACCCAAAGTTAAACATACTGTCGCAATGAGCATGTCGAATAATTAATCTTATCACAAGAGGAAGATGGAAACTACGATAACCAGTGTTAGTCTAAATTTTTTCGCAAGCCTGCACAGGTAACAGACAGAATGTATCGGTTTTGCTGTTTTGGATGCCTGATATTTGTTTCGTGTTACTAATTACAGGTAGTGCTCGGAAATCAGTCAAAACATCGATGCGACAAAAGAGCAGATCTCCAGTTCGAGAACAGGACAAGAAGCAGTCGTCGGCGCAGGGTAGGTCCCGACAAAAATACCGCCACTTATATAGGTGAATTTTAGGCCAAATGCTAATGCGTTTGTTTCCACTGCGCATGGGCCGATTGTGCATCCAACTCACTAACCAACACGGATTTGATTCTCGAGTTATGCTATCTAGTTAGTGAGCATTCAGATTAAAGGGTGGTGGTCTGATATCGTCTCTAAGTGCGATGAATCCACGCTACTAAACAGCCACCGCTGGCCGAATGATGCCGTACTCAGCTCGGGGTATCAAACCACTCTAGAGCTATGCGAACTGCGCACGGCTGGGTATTCCCAACTAGGATGAAACAGCTCTAAAGCATTTTCCAGTTTCCGTAATAGAATGCTTTTACTTGCAAAGTAAATTTCTTGTAGGGACATCCAAATCTTCCCACCACTTACAGACTATATTGGAGAACGTTTGAAAATCCACCGAGACATATTGCCACATCGTTATCCATTTGTATCTGTTAGTATTGTATTTGCCTGAACCGTGTTCAATTTCCAGTCAGCGGAGATCCAAATGTGCTTTGTTCAATCGGAGATTTAAAGGATATTCGGCGACTTGATGCCTTGGTGCGCGCCTTTGTCTTGTTAGCAGATATACTGCAGACTGCGGGACAGCACGTGCCTGAAAACAACTGGCTCCCGTACACCTTGCTCGCAGTAGCTTGCGTCAGACAAATATGGGCAGTAAGTGAAGAATACACTTGAGTACTAGAAGATTATGTTTGAATCGCACACACTATTTCTACTTAGATGCTGGTGTGTCTGCAGGCGGTTAAGAGAGATTAATTATATGGCCGCTTATTTTGCCGTTTTTTGGTTTGATTTTCACAATAAAGACCATATCTCCTCCCATCAAAAACAGCTGTACACATCAGGTTATATCCTGATCTAGTAGGAAGCGTAGCATAAGTGTAGTGGGCAGAATTATGAAGAATCTCCAACATAATGTGCCTGGACTGCAATGTCTGAGTGGCGAATTCATCATTATTTCACCTTACCTTGAGCAGTAGACTATTTTTTTCTTGATTACCTGAATGTCTATAGAGGGAAGTCCTTCTGTGACAAACTTCACCACTATAAAGGATTATGTTTGAAAATAATAACAGCGGGGAAAACATTCTAAGACAAAGCGTCTGATTTGGGAGTGGAAGGTCCAACGGAGTTTTTCAAGGTGAAATCCAATACAACTCATCTTTAAATTTGTGAAAGCTAATGTATAAACTCATCCAGTTACTTTGACGAATCCGGTAAAGTTTGCTCCTGGCAGAAGCTATTTTGTGGACTGTTTAGTAAAAATGACTCATGTGTATGTGAATAGCTCATTTTCCTACTCGATAAAACTAGCTGTTTGATTGATTTGCTTCATTGGAACAGGTTGCGTTGACTTCGACAAAAAAAGCAGCCCAATATCTTCAGAAAACGCAAATGAGTTCGAATGAAGATACTAAAGCACCAAAGAAACCTCGCACTCCATCTAAACAGGCTGTGGTGAGTAGCACTCTTGTCACTGTTGAAACTGTCTGCTTGAGTGGATAGAAATACCTAATGTTTTTGTTCACTGTTGTCTTCAAATCCTGGTTAGAAAATCATGAGAGACGTTCGCAGTGAAAAGATAAGCTAAAAGATATTTTCCACCCCATTGTTAACCTCCCAATAAATGATACTCTTGAAAGAAAATTATCCACATAAAACTCAACATGAAGCGACTTCTCGTTTTAGTCCATGTGGGGGATTTTTTTCAGAAAATTCACCAACCTGAAGGCAGTCGAGTCTTATTCCTAACTTTCTCACGCTTCTCGAGGATGCTATGACGACTGCCAAGCCTATGGACTCAGACTGGAAGAGGTTAATCAGGGAGCTGTATGTGTTTAGTCAGGAAAGGCTATACAGGAGCCTTTCAAAACTAACCACATGCAAATGAGTGCATTTAATTTTATTCCGCCTCACTAATGAATCAGTACGACTTACAAATCTGGTCGTGGGTGCGAAGGACTTAAGTAATAACTGCGATGTGACAAATATTCGACAAAAAGTCTTAGTCATAGGTTCTTGACATCGATTGGTGTTTTTACCGTTAATCAGTAATGACTCATAAAAACCAAGATGAACACGTAGTTTTAACAATAATATGCTCTCTTGAATGATTCTCTAGTTGCGACATATTTCTAGGACATATTTCCTCTTGTTACGGCAGTTCAAGAAACTTGGCATTTGTTGACACTGGAGAGAGCTACTGCGCAAACACAGGTAAAATGCATTGTGTCAGAATTGACGTAGCAGTTTTTAATGGAAATTTGGTTAAAGGTGAAAACATATCCACCACAATGGCCTTACAGAAGAAGTGGTAGAAGTTGATCTTACAACCCATGGTGTATCAATTATCAAGATGAACGACTAACGCTCAGAACTCAGGTTGTTTGGAGTTAGAGCTTTAGTTCCACCCAAATATTCTTCTGGAGTGCCTATTTCAGGAATGTAAATCATGCTAAAACAACCGCACCCGGCTGGCTCAGTCAGTTTTTCTGGCGTTCGGATGTGATCAGCAACGCCTTCTGCGGAAGCAACAGAAACGGTTCAGGTTGATCGGCTTTCACTCACCTATGAAAAGATTCTCAATCGTTTTACGAGGACTAGCCAAACTTATTGAGAACGGTGTAGAGATGGAGGTAACACATTTAGCAGTTTTTTTCAAAATCCCAAACTGCACGGTCATTGCACTATTTTGGGTAACTGTATACCGCAAAGCAACCCTGGCAAGCATTCGTGTTTAATGTAAAATTGCAGTCCACAAGCAGGACTTCTGAATTCTATCGGTGACAAACCAGGAAAGTGTTTTGCAGTTTTTTTGGCTGATGTGTGTTAATTGTTAAGTGTGTAGTGAGAACGACAACGGTGCCGCATTTCACATGTTACATCATTAGTTCCAGGTGACTGGCCGCATGCAACTTTCACGACATAGGAATAGGACTGTTCTAATCTAGGGCACGATTATGCGGGACGCAGTCGTGTGAATATTGCATTTTCCTGCCGACAAGCTCAATCGGTTCACTGCGTAATCATAAATGCTGATTGGTACAAGGTCTATGCGCTTCATATTTATGTAATTCGCTTCCAGAATGAGGTTTTATGGTTGTTCAGTAAAAAGACCCAGAGTTGAGCGTTTGGGGTTAACGATGACGAAGAGATGGGTTGCGGTATCCGTACAGTTTCCTATAAGTTTTCATCCCAACCGAGAAACATTCCGTGACAGCCCTTAGTTAGAGGAACTCGTATCAAGTAAAGTAGCCGTAGCGCAAGCAGTTGTGCTTATCGTAGCATACCAGCCGTTTTCCTTGCTAAGTAAGTTGAACACTTGATTATAGTTTGAGGGGTTTTGGGATCCGGATTTTACTGCTTCCACGTTTTTGTCTTAAATACCATGTCTGAATCACAAAGTTAGCAAGTGACGAAACAACAAGAAATGGCTTAGACTGCATTTGCTAACCACTGTTATACGCTGCTTTCATTATTCAGATGGACTTAACTGATCATATACCATTCGACTCTGTACCCAGTACTTTACATGACTGGGTAGCTTTCGAGGTATCCAATGATAGTTTGCGCATCTGGCAAAAGGTTTACGAAATTTGGCAGGCAAATTGTAAGATCTCACAACATCAGAACCAAGCAGTGCCTCCTTTGAACGAGGAAAAGTCGGAGATTCTTACAGCTGCGGAGGACTTCGTGCGACAGCAGATCAACCCTTATACGTTTCCGTCGCCCGTAAGTTAATGGGTTTTTATGCAGTCAACCATACTGTTATTAGGACGATTCTGTCCGGGGTTCATAGCGTTCCTCTGTTTTGCACACAAATAAAACATAGTTGGCTGTTAGTATACGGGCCCGAAAACGCGAAGATTGTGCGATTTGCCATAGTCCTCTGAGGAATAATTTTCGAAAGTCTGATGGCGGTAGTTTATATCATGGAAACAAATCCATGTAAACAAGGCACGGTGTGGCCTTAGGAGAGATACACTAACCAGCGCCTCGATAGACGGTTTAGAACCTGAACCAGCCAAGGCCTGTATTCAACAAAGTTGACAAACCCCTTTCCACCAAAGCTAAGTTCCACTTCGATCGTGGAAACAATGCCCTACATCTTGTTACACTTCTAATCTGTGCAATGAGCAGGCACAGTGCCCTACAGCATACCAACACCTGGCACTGCATTTCCCGTCAAGATGCCACATGATGCGTGAGGCGAGCACGAGAAAACAATCCAATGCGCTCTATCTGAAAGTGCTTTTTAGATATTTTTCCAGTCATAACACAACTAATGCAGCCTGGAAAATGGAAAGGCCGGAATGAATCATTACAGTCAGTACTTGACGAAACGTAGCTAGAAAGGCTTTTAAACTTCACCAGTGAAGTCTTAAAGACCACTTTGACAGTTTGGCCTAGTGTTGTTGCTCACACTGAGTTTAATCCGTTGAAGGTAGTTCTTTGGGCTTACTTATCAAAGCGCCTAGTCCAGGTAACCTATAGGCTACAATGGTTACCAACAGTTTCTCTGACTGCGGATTCAATTCTTGACCCGACTGTTGACCTAACAGTGACAATGAGGTTGCAGCAGGCTGTATTTCGTTCCTCGATGTGCAGTCATGGTTCCCAGATAAGCTTAAATACAGCTTGTCAATATGCAGTGTATTGTGGTTTGGATCATTGCGTACAACAGTATAATTTGCTCCTGACAGCTAAAATAACCATAATTGCACTATTGAAGTATGTCACTTGAGGAAGAGTTACCTTTTAGTGACACTGATGAAGTGATCGAACAAAGGCACTAAAGACCTTCTCCCGGATCAATATTTGGTGCCTTTTTGGCATGACCATGAACATAACCGGCAACGTCCTTCTGTCCCATCATTAAATGCTGCATTAGATGGAATAAAAAATCATCGATAATCGTTCCGCTGTAACAGCTTTCCAATGCCTAGCTGCCATGATACCCGAAGAAAGCACGAGGGCTGAAATACTGCCAGGAAGACCAGACCTAGGCAGAAACAGTCGGGATGCCGGACCTTCCGGCCAATAAACTCGCGCTTTAACCACTAAGGACGTAGACGGAGGAAGGAGAGCAGTACATCCAAACATTTGCAGATATCATTTGAACCTATCATTACAACTCCTGGCTGTGTTAAATTCGCTTCCTCACTATATTTTATTTCAGTTGTGATTTCCTGATATTCGGGGCTCAAATCAAATAGTAGTAAATCTGTATCTCCAGAGCGATCCCAAAATCTTCAAGAATGATGCTCAATAACTTTCGGATTCCTGGTCAGTTCATGCAGAAGTTAGAAACTAACACACAAAAATGCAATCTCTGTTTGCATAACTACTGAGGTTCCGTTAATTCAGTCAGAGCAAGTCACAAGGTCGATTCAAGGAAGTTTCAAGATATTTTCATGGTGGCGTCCAGGCATTGCCCCATGTTAATTAAGCAGGGTATGCGCTTGGGCTAACAAAATTGCAAACCCTACTCCTGGTGGACATTTCGTGGTTTAAGTGAAGTCAGTCAATTGTGAAAAGCCTAAAAGCACTACACAGCTATTTCATCCTTATTTCGAATCATCAGTAGTGTGCTTTTAACGAAACCCCAGAGAATGTGGAACTTGCGACCCCCTGGTTAGTAATTTGAACACTTAACCGTTCGGCCACGAGCGACTGATCAGCATGTAGACAGGATATAGCGTCCCTCATTCTTCACCGTAGAGTTTCGCGAGACGCGCACTGCTAATGATTCCCAATAAGCAGCGGTACAGTTCTTCTTGGCTTTTCAGCATAGATTCGCGTAAATTACAGGACGAAATCTCCACTAAAACATTCCCAACTCTCTTCACACTACCAAAAGGCCCTACTTCTGTGGAGTATGGAGCACACTGCGTAGGATGCTGTTTAGCAAGGCGACACAGCTGTTTCCTTTTTTCATTATGGCCGCTTGAATTGTCATTCAAACCATTCCTCAGCTACTTATGTTGGGCCTCACCAATCATCATCATCATCATCATCATCAGAGACAGCAACATCAATGTTGACACTGATGCCTCACTGCCGTACGACCATAAAGTTCTGATTATGTTTAAAGCCTTAGAGTGAAAAGAAGAGGAAAATAATGGTTTAGGGAGGGGACCTAGTGCTGGCCTATGTCAGGCATTCTGATAACCACTTGCAGATAAGCTGGCCGACACCAGGCTGGTCACCGCCTGTCCAACAAACATGTACTGAATATGAACTTAACACAAGTTTACGTTCGCTGTCGAGTTACTTACCTAAACAGTGTTGGTGGATGTTTAGAAGAATAACAGAACAAGCTTTGTGTACAAGGTTTTTTTTCAACCAGCTAAAAAAATGAAGCAATGAATTCGTCATTAATTCTGGTGAGAAACGCGGAGGCTGTGCAGTAAATTTTGATATGTTTGCCTTGATAAAACTGTCATGTAGAGTGACAGGGTATCATACAGGTTTAGATGTGATCTGTAGGAGGAACCGATGATATTTCATGGCGTTTTCTGTCAGTAAACATTTGTCAAATCAACGGCTTTCCATTGAACTCTTTTGGACGGAATTGTCTGCAAGAAAAATGGAACTGGCTGCTATGATTATATACCTTTCTGGTATTTTCCATATATTTTTTCTCTGGTTTCTACTGTTTAAAGGCAAAAAGCTAAATCCATACATACGTATTTACCATCTGTTCATAGCGCCTTCGCACTCTTACTCCCACCCACAGTTTACCACAGTATCTTCATTAACACGACTGGGAGATTTGGTAACAGAGGTTGGTTTGACACATCTGGCCTTGCCAGTACTCACTCTACAACTTTGTCTGACGTCTTCAACTATTTCTACGGAAAGCACTGCGGATCTGATCACAAGAACTCCATCTGGTAGTCAGTTAGCACGATTGAAGTAAGTGGGAGGTTTGCGTCGACTATTGTGCTCTCATACGGTTCGTAACATACACCCACGATTGGATTCAGCTGAAGTGAATTTGACTGCGTTCAGTTTAATTCACTGGCACGTCGTTCAGCTCCTTTGTGTGTACAGTTGCGCATCTGGCCATCTGGTCTTATAGGCATTCAGATTAAATACCTCTTTGTTTGTCAGTGCAAATAAGATTCAGCAAATCGGATTAAACGCCAGATATATAGTCCAAGTGCTATATTTCCCAAGAGAATGACCGAAAATCATGACGTGATTAGTAACACGTGTTGATCTACAGAACACTGTTTCCAACACTGCGAAGGTGAGAAACGCCATATCTTGCTTGGAGTTTTCCACAGTATACTAGATCTATTGATGTTATCAACCTTCCATCTGAGTATTGCGGAAAGAAACAACTGTGAATCAGCCATACAACCGCTAATTCTGAGCCCATAGATGACCCGAAGATGGACTAACAGCAAGTTTGTTCTATCTGACGATGGTGACAGTCACACATGTTTTCATCGGCATGATGATTTTGGAGACATCTGTCACTAAATAAGCTGTAATATCATATATCTGAACTCTAAGTCATTTATGTAGTATCGCATCAGAACACCCTTCAGTAGTCAGTTTAGTTTACTTGTGCCTCAAGGCTTTTCAGCTAGTACTGCGCAACCAGGTCCATATTTTCCACGAAAACTTCCAAACAGCTGACTGGTAAAAAACATGTTAGTGCAAGTTGTGTTAGTCTAGTATTGCCTTAAAAAGGGTGCTTCCTATTAGCAGGAAGCTACTTTTGCATCATTTCAAGTAATACCGTATGGGTAACTGCCCTAAGCAAGTTTGAAACAATAAGACTGTTTCCAGTAGCACATTGACTTGCAAATCTCTATTATCATAGCAAGTTCAGGGGAAAATTTCGTTCGTCTTGAAACATCCTATTATTTGGTAATTGATCAGGTGGCTGTTGATCTGTTCGCCGAGCTTGGCAATTGATTTGCAAACGTTTCGTCACCATTCGAGGAGACATCTTCAGTGCGCTTTTGGGTGGGTAGTCCCTCTCCTTGTGCTTGCGTTTATATAGTTTACAAAAAGCAGCTTTTTTTGCGCTGTGACCTGATTGGCCATTGGCAATCGTCGCACTTGGATTCTGGTTGGTCCGATCAGAATCTGTGTTGCACAACAACACACAGATTCTGATCGGACCAACCAGAATCCAAGTGCGATGATTGCCAATGGCCAATCAGGTCACAGCGCAAAAAAAGCTGCTTTTTTTAAACTATATAAACGCAAGCACAAGGAGAGGGACTACCCACCCAAAAGCGCACTGAAGATGTCGCCTCGAATGGTGACGAAACGTTTGCAAATCAATTGCCAAGCTCGGCGAACAGATCAACAGCCACCTGATCAATTACCAAATAATGCACCCGAGTTACCAATATTCCAACAAATTACAAACATCCTATTATTTTTTATTATAGACTCCTGGAGGTTTGCTGCTCACTAAATTCTTCTCGCGGTGTCGATCACCACAAAAGTCAGCTGGGAAGTGTTGTTCCGGACGAGAATGAAGTGTTTCGGTGAGTCCGTTTTTTGTGGAAACAGATGTTTGTCTGCCATGGTAGCATGCAATAATACTCCAGGAGGTGATAAGTTGCTTGTTCCCTCATAGGCCTGAGTTGTTTGTGACTCCCCCGTGAAAAGGCAAATACAGTCTCAGCAGTTCAAACCTACGTCTTCAGCCTGCGCACAATTACTGTCCGTGAAACTGTCGAATGTCGGTGTTACCTGAACAACCGTGTGACCAAGTTTCTCGTCTTTCCTTGTGAGTATTGCATTCTCCTGGCACATGGTGTGGTGTGCTTCGGAGTACTACTAGTCGGTTTTGTTTATTCACAAACCAGCTTCGGAAAAACGCACCTTTGTTGTCACCGTGCTAGATTACTGAGGGAAAGTGAATGATGCTTGAGATCAAGCAATGAGGACGAAAGGCTACTTGGACTTTCACTGTCTTTCTGGGGGGTTTCTAGTTAGATTTTCTTCAGTTTCGCCAAGTCAGGAGTAACTCAGTTTGTCTTCACTTATTAAAGTTGAGCACCCAAACAGAATTTCTCAAAACAGTTGAGACTTGCTCTGTCAGCTTACGAGCCATTGCTTTGATATTGCAAACGGCATTCCAACTAAGCCGAATTAATGAACCAACGCTCAAAATCTTTTTCACCCTATACTGATAGATCAGTCTAGTCATGGAGCAACCACAAATGCTTCAGCGAGGAGTTCACGATCTATAACCAAGTGCAAATTTGCCATTCCTGCTATTCAGAGTAAACCCGACTTGTTGCTGCGTGTTTCGTTTGTGGCGTTGAAATCTAAATAGGCAACAGATTCATTTGAAATTTTTTGCTGAAGTTTGCTTGTGCACACTCTCTCACTTCACACGCCTTCGTGATTCTGACTATTTCCCGTCTTAAATTATTTTCTACTTTTTACTGAAGAGATTTTGGACCTCTTGGTCTTAATCCGTCGTAAGATTTATCAAATAAACTTTCATAAGAAGGCAGGTAATTTAAAGCACCTGAATTTATATTCAAGGAACTCGATAGCAGTGAACACCACTCGCTAAGAATGCATCTCAAAAGTTCAGAATTTTTTAGGGTTTGTGGAAACACACGCAAACAGTTCGATCGATCAGAATATTTTGCCCATTTCTTTGTAAGAAAAGTATCAAAGATACACCCTGGTTGACTTTTCCTTCAGTCTACTACGTCTACAAAACTCAATTGGAGACGATCTGTTTTTGGACTACGTGGTTGAGAACTGGTTACAGCTTGCCCATCGACTGGCTAAGCTGAGCCAGGGAATGGCCACCAGAATTTTTCTGGAAACAGTGGAAAGGTTTGCAAGCAAATCCGTTCATAAAATCACGCTTTTATTTGTGAAGGCCACACTGGCCTTCGTGGAGGGACAGTACCAACTTTCACGAGATTTTCTTGCCGAATCTACGGTAAGTACCACCCTGCCCCATTTGACTTTGAAGCAAATGATAATGATTTGCGTGAAATTGTTCAGTCACATAGGTTTTTAGATATGGCCTTAGTTGCACAATCTCCTGTCACCAAAGACCACAACGCAACATCCTTTCACATAGCTTCTTTGTATACTGGCGATAACCAGAAATCAGTATGAAAACGAAATTATTTCCCGAAATTTCCCGAGCCATACACAGTGGATTTCATTTATAGGGCATAACTGTCACAGCTACCCTCAATGGAAACGACTGCCTGCAGTCGATCGCCTTTTTTCTATGTTTGAGACCCCTTTAGAAGCAAGTGCATCTCAAGAGAGATCACTGTTGGTTAGTCTTTTCAGATAACCTCTACACATGGAGGTTCTTTGATACATACCTCAGCTCTGAAAAAGACCGGTTAACGGTGATATTAGGGAGAATGGTCTCGTTAAAAGGACAAACCGTGCACTTATGTGGAAGGACCACTTCAAGAATGACCACAGCTGGTTCTTCTGAGGGTTGGTATCATTAAAGAGAGCTTTTCTGAAGAACGGTATCTACCCAGGGGGACATCCGCAATTATGAAACCCCGAGTACAACCTTCGGAGGTTGGCGCAACACATAAACTAAATCAAAGTATCACAAAACGGTGCCACAGAATGACAGTCATGTCGATGATGACGACGATGGCGATGACGATATGATGATGATATAAATTTTGTTATTTCAAGACTCTTGGAAAGCTACACCGTTACAATTAGCGAATCTAGGCTGACTCAAGTCAGTCCCCATGCAAAGGGCATTCATATTGAACAACCTAATTTCACAAAATACCACATTTTCCAATGAGGAGAATGCTGAAAACCACTTTAACCACTCGGGATGCTTTATCACCGTAATTCGAACAATCAGGTGGTCAGATATCCACGGCCCACTACAAGAAGAAGGCCGAATGAGAAGTGGATTTTATCGGATATTATTACAACAAATTTGTGGAAACCCCATCAAGACTGTGGTAGCTGATCGATGTTTTATATCCAAGATTGAATTGCACTTACTACAGATGTTGCAGCCCATAGCCCTCTATGTGACCATGGAATACCCAACCATACTGAGAGTTTGAACATCCCTTAAAACAGTCCATAAGATACAACACCCCTCATACTCTTAGGGCCTGGGGTTGCTTTGTCAACATTTGGGTTTCTTGTGATTTACTGACGGTTTGATTGTCTTAGATCGAAAGGATTATAAGAACCTAGGAGAACAGGAAGTACACTTGGTGTTGATTTTAGTGCGTAACTTTTGCTCAAAAACATTAGTGCTCTCTCTCTCTCTGGGTTTCTCCAGTTAGGTTCCTTTCTGTACGTACATATGCAGCAGTCATTCCTTCACAAATTCACTGGGATGTACTAATCTTAGTGTTTTGATTACTATTAGACCTCTTTGTAGTATGGCTAGCTGGCATATGATAACAATTAGGGATCCGTATCTCTTAGAGAGATTTATGTGTTTAAACTGGATACGCAAAAGGGACAAGCACCGTGAGACTACGGCAGTGCGGCTACGCTGGTTTGAATGGATCCCACGTTCCTAAAGAATTTCTGTTGCAGCTCTCTACGAGCCTGACATACAGAGGTAAGTTCGACGTTTTTCTAACCATTTGATTCTATGCCCATTTGTGCGACAGAAGTTGGATCCATCGGATGAAAATTTCTGGCTTGCTTGCACCATCTTGCGCATGGATACACTCAGCGCGGATCCAAATTTGGCAGCCCGACAGTTACCAGAAGCCGATGTGTTTCTTAGCCTAGAACCTTCGCTCGAGAGACGTATACCCACGCACTTTGGGCAAGATGCTGTACTAGAGGAGTTAAAGGCAATTGAAGCCCAACTGACTAGACGTTCCGAAACCTGGCCGTTCCGGGCGGGCTGGTATGCATATCAACGAGGACTATTACTTGCTCGACAGGGTGAACTCGAGGCACGACTGGATGAATCGCACTATCAACTAACACAAATATACTTTCAAACAGTGAGTTCATTTCCCTTACTTTACTTATTTCGTCACCGATCGGATACAGTTAGTCTTTTAAATTGCTTGCAGTGTCAGCAACATTGAGAACGTACAGTGGTAATATCATCAAGACTCATACAACCCGTGCCTTCCTATTGGTTTACGTTACTTTCGCCACATACAGGGTAACAGGGTGACAGGTTACAACCAGAATAAGTCTATGTCGACAAAAAACATTCAGTCAGTTGCCAGCTAACATGCGGTAAACTCCAGACATAGTCTAACATATATAGGATAAAAAACTGCCGGGAAGGTCATCTTTTTCTCACCCTCATATAGTTTTATGCAGGTTAAAACCGTTTTGCATTTACTGCCATTACACGTGCAGGACTTACAGTGGGAAGCTGAATGCGGTTACTATGTCTCTACAGCAATCCTTATTCTCATTTCTTTTCAGATTAGTTTTGCCGTTCCTGCACAGCTTCCCAAACTCGATGTACATGTTGTGAACTGGGCGGCTGACTGTGCACCTCATGTTCAGCATATTCAATTGCATATCATGCCCGTTCACATGATGTGATCCATTTTGTCTAGTTGATGGGCGATGTGGGTCACCAGTTAGCCTTACTCATACATGGTAGAACAAACGTGCTCGGTTTTCCCCAACTGAGTAAGCGAGTGCCAGTGATTTGACCAAAGCTGTTCCTAACCAGCCAATCGTTTTAACAGAACGGAAGCGAACAATCAGGCATTCTAGACGACGCTAATACAGGCGCTATCCAAAGCCTGTTAACTCAGACTCCAAATCAGCATGATTAACTTCTGTCTAGTACACTGACAAACAAAGAACATCTTTGCCACTCTTATTTTTCCACTACTAGCCACCGGAGACGGAAGGCAGTAAACACACCAATACTAAATACCTTCACTTAATAAAGGGTAGAACTACAGGGATAATAGGGGTGAGGTTTCGGTGACTTTTATTAGTAGTCGATCCATAACACTGGCGTTTGTTTCCACACTATTTATTAAAAAAGAAATAATGCTGTCCATTAATGTTGTTTTTCACAGTGCTGTTTGTGAACCGAGCTGATAATCCCGGTTCTGTTGTTGATTTTCAAATTGTCGCAATCAGTTTGCAGCTCGAAACTTTCGCCTAAGTTTCGTACAAAATAACGTGGTTATGGTTCATCTCCGAAGCTTTCCTGATGCGAAGTCCTTTGAAAATAAGAGGCATAGTATTAGGTTCCGTCATCCCTCGATTTGCATTTGCCTGGCCAAACCATCCGTAGACTTCATTTGTGAAGCACCTGCTTTTAATAGGTTGTCTCCGAACTAAGGTAAAAGGGGGTGGGAAATTTTGGGTATTGGGTTTCCTCTGGTTCATAGATAAAATTCTAGGGATTGTGCAGTTAATTGATTGAAACTGTGTGTGTGTATGTGTGTGTGTGTGTGTGTGTGAAATTGTCCACGAAGGATGGCTTTCATCAAGGAACAAATTACCGAGATCAAAACACCGGCGCATGTGCTGTCATTTGAGATGTGATTGGTAGGAATGTGGAATGGTAGGATTGTGTCATGGCTGTGTGTGTGTGCGAGCGTGCGTGCGTGCGTGTGTGCGTGCGTGCTTGCGTGCGTGGGTGTGTGTGTGCTTGCGTGGGTGAATGTTTGTTTGGGTATGTGAACAGAGGGCTACTCATGGCCTCGAGACCGAGCCGTAGGATCGCATGACACTCGCCATGTTTAACCGTCCATGGTGTGGTGGCATAAGTCCATGTTTTGCGGGGGTTTTGATCGCAGTCCCGTATAAATAAAAGACCAGTGTATAAAGCTTCGTGGATGAACCTCCTCAATAAACAGAACCACCGGTGCTCCGCGGTTGTGCTAGCATGTTCATCGTTTTTAAACAAGTAACGAAGTTAAGGTGACTCACTAAGAACAACACCTCATAGATCAGTTTCAACTTTTCTGTCACAACTTCAGAAAGATATCCAAAGCACAAACGCATTTCTTGGTCGGTCGTCCGGAGCGCCAGTGAAATTTTTGGAGGCTATGGAACTATTCAGCGCAGTTGGTCAAACGAGATGTGCGCTTAGGTTGGCTCGACTTCCGCTGGCCGTTTACTGGAAGCGTTGCTTTGAAGCCCAGGTTGCGAGATATGTAAGTACCCACATGTACAAAACTCATACGTGTTTGCGGTATTTTTGAAAGTGCACAACTATCCACCAAGGACCATGCTAGTATCTATATTCCGTCGGTTTTAGAAATTTATGAGGACGATGAACAAACAGAAAGTTAACAAAAGTTTAAGGTGCGGAACGTTCAGCTAATCTTCAGTGTTTCTTTATCAGTGGCTACCATTTAGAGCTATCCAGGTGTAAGTAAAGACAAACACGGTGAACGGATGCATAGAGCACATCGGCGCGTTTCTAGTAGCTGTAATGTCTATAAGGCGAAACTTGGAGTGCACTCAGTTGATGAGGGAAGTGCATGGGCATCCCTTGAAATGGCTGTCTTTAGTTACACAAATCAAAGGAACGAATGGCAAAAGCAAATGAACTCCAAACATAGAGAGTTAATACTTTTCTAAACCTATCGTTACGTGGTCAAGCTAGTTTTTTTCTCTAACTAGAAGCTACACATTACTTTCACCTGATTTTGAGTTAAACTTGCACACCGATCCGTGATTAGTTGACCATGAGTGGCATGTAAAAACTCATTTTCCAAGTACTTTGGTGTAAACAACAGATTCATTTACGATATCTTTCAACCGAGGCTGCTGCACAAAGGCCGCCTGATGTTTAACTGGGCACGATATTCGAGATATTTTATTGACGTACCATTCTAACCATAAACCAGAAATTCAGTTGTCTCCCAGCAATACCAAAGTGATGTACAAACGAGTGTTTTTCGTCAAGTACCTACAAACTAATTTCCGAGAGACTCTGGGACTATGCCTGCCTGATGCGCTTTAAGAAGGTCGAAGCCGAATATAGGCTGCCGAAGGATTGTCTGCATCCCTGTGAGCAGTATGCTATGTCAGAAAAGAACAATGGCAGATGAAAACATTTCTGACTTGTCCCTGGAACCCCAAACTTAAATGTTCAACTCCTATGTAAGAGCATGACTTCAAGTTCAAGCTGTGATCTGTGGATCGCATACTGTTTGCGACTTTCGACATTGTTGAAATAGATTTGCAACGTTCCTAGATTTATAAGCGTAGATTCCCCAACATTAAAACCACCGTCGTTATAGTCACCGTGATGTTTCCCTTCATCTTTAGCGTTGCGTTTTCCATCGGGATTGATGCTTACTTAGGATGATGCGTTAATAGTCAGGTTGTATGGCATGATACCCGAATGTTGTGTACAAGAATCACTCACTAAGTCAAGTTGTCCAAATAGAAAATCTGGTTAACGTTTCCATCTCTTTCTGTCAACAGCTTAAGCAGTGAGACAAAATTTAATTAGCTAATAGGTTCCGATACGAGTGAAACGCACTGCGTTATTAATTGTTTCGGGAAAAGCCAAGATTTGTATTCGTATATTAACGGTGTATCAATTAATATAGTTTTCCTATTAATTTGATTGGCCATTTATTTACAAATAACTCGACTAATTCACAAGTTCCTGCTTGACTGACTCTGTTGGCATAGGCTGTTTGCCCTTGACAAACTACTAGCGCATAGTAACGACGTCTGTGATAAATTTAAGCATCGGTGTGTAAAGCTAGCACAAAAAAGCTGAAAATAAAAGCAAACCATGAAAATCTATGTAGTATTACAGATGTATCTGTTCTCCTAAGCAAATCGGACGATCCGCTAATGAATAAGCTACCGATGACTCTTTTGGCTGTGCCTGAGTTAACCCGGCGTTTTTTTATGCGCGTCGGTGACGTAAGTGAGGTGATATTCCAGCTTGTTGTATCACAACATACTATGACGTAACACTACATAATGGTTGCATGGCACCCGAAACGGATCCACAGGTCAGTGATTGTTGACTCACTGCCCATAGTGAGTGGACCACAGGCGGTCCGCGCGGAGCTGACCGCAATCCACTGATGTCGATGTAAACCCGAGGGAATAAGGTCGGCTGAAAAGCACACGGAGGTCTATTGGCCAGCTAAATCGAGGTGGCATCACAAGCAGCACCAACACTAAATCTTTTGATCAAAACGTTGGCCTTCCCCATTAACGAGAAACCGCATTTTCCTTTGATAATTTACCACAACGTTGCCCTCAGGAGAATGCCCAGCACCGCGCCAAATAGGTAAGATTGGGTAATCAGACAGTAAACCAGTAGTCGGATGACCAATGGCACTGTCAGCTTGTAGTATAACAGTAGGGTTGGGCAGGTTTTTAGTGGAAGTTAAAGCACGCTAACATTCAGCTTATATTGGTCAGAAATGAAAGAAACTTACCCAGTTGACTCACTGGAGCTTCTGTAATGGTTTAAGTTGATCCGTGGGTCCGGTTCTGCTCATCCACGTAAGGCCGCAAGTTGCACAGACCCAGGTGGCCATTGTTGAGTTCCGCAATAGGTGAGCGTTCCGAATGAAGTGCTTGTGACCGTGCATTGAGAACGCCATATCCTTCAAGCTTTCGCAGTCGGTGGCTCCACTGGTTCTACAGGCTGCCATGTCAAGTGCTAGAATTTTCCAAGGGGTGAAATCAAGCCTACCGTTTTTAAAACTTGTCTGAATTTCACCATGACAGCGGGACCTCGGCTGTTCACGGATTTTTGCTCCACTCCTCAAGTGATCACGAAAGAGTGCTTTTGAGCACGATTACTGACCATTAGTTTTGCGTAGCCCATCCAGCGTAACTGGGTGTGCATCAGAGCGCACACGATTTAGTTAATTTTTGTCTTTTCTGAGGACTTCAATGTTCAGGATTTGATCTGACCATTCGAACTATTTCGCGCGAGCACTGAAAGTGAAATTTCTCAGGCATCCAAATGTACTACCGTTTCCATGTTTGGCTGCTATACGTTAGTGGAGACAGTACGACAGCTCGGCATGCTGCGGACTTTGCGCTTGCTGTGCAGGCTGTGGTTGCTCCAAGCGTGTTTTCTTAGGCGATCAGAAGCAGCGCTTGTCTTTGTAACCCGAGCATGTGTATATTGCCGAATCTGTGGACATGTTGCTGCTGAGGCGGTGGAAGGTTTTCCAACGAGCTGTACAGAGGCCACTAAGTTGGACGTAGGGTGTTTGTTATTCAGGCAGGTTCTTAAAATACAACTGCTCTGGACCAGGACAAGATGCCACGAGGACAGATACTGTGGTTATTCGCTATGTGCTGTTTTCCCTCCGAGTGTCAAACTAAAGCACAGTCATTCTCAAAAATACAGTGCGCGAGTCTTTGACACGTTCAGATTGGTTTTGGCGATGAAACGTTTCGACTTGGTAAGGTGACAATCTACAGGTTACTGGATCAGTGCGCCGTTCTCGGAATTACGGACTACTCCTTCAGAAGTCGTATTCAGGTACACGTGAAACACAGTTGGAGCCAGAGCTCCACCTTGCTTCATTCCTGTGTCAATTTCAAGCTCGTTAGAGGTAGCTTCACAGTCACATACTCAAGCCCTCATATCGAGGTGAGGGGATTTGCTAATGTTGACAATTTTCTGGTACGATCCACAATGCTTCCCCTCAACCGAGCTGAAGGCTTCCGAAGAGTCTCTCAAGACAACATAAAACGATGGGTTGGTTTCCCGGAGCCAACGCAATGAAAACCTAAGATCAGTTGTGCTGGGTCCGGTTCGGAATTCATATAGCTCTCCAAAGCCATTATCCCCCAAAAGTATGCGCATTTAATCTGGTGAATAGGATGTGTGCCAGAACCTTGCCTTCAGGGCAGTCAATGCAGTTTTCCTGGTAGCTGTCCGTTTTCTCTCTAGAATTCCCTTTCCTACGAACACTGGGAAATTTTCAGCCTCCCGGGTTGCGCGAATCCCTCACCACTGGTCCTCCCATTTTGAATTATTCAGCAGGCATTCTCTCAGTACCGGCATCCTCTCCGGGTTGTAGTTTATTTGTCGGCTTTCGAAGCTTAGCCGTCGTGTGTAAATTGGAAGTGTCCAAGTTCGTAAGGGCTTAAGTTAACTGCGCAGGATAGTCAAAATCTAAGTTGAGTTGGCTTTTAAGAAGTGATTGATTAGAGGTGTGCCTTTTAGGCAGCCAAAATGTCTTCAAATTTGTTGATATTCGGTTGGCCTCGGTGTCCTGGATCTATTAGAGGTTTTGCGCTTTCGGTTCGTACATTTATTTCAATGCTCTAAAGAATTTCTTGTAATATGGTCGAACTCCAAAATATCGGGGCCCTTGGCATTCCTAAACCCATTATTGATTTTCCAGTAGATAATCCCTCCATTGGAAACCTCCACTCGTACTAGTGACTCTGACGGTTTCTGGCATGCCTTGACAGAGAACATGTTCTACGCCTCTGGTATGGTAAATAGCAATGTGTCATGTTGATGAAACCAGTCTTATTACCCTCTTTTTCTGAACCCAACGGCTTTGATTTCAGCCCTCCTGTCACGTTTTTGACCCTAGGCCATTGTTCTTCTAACGTATGTAGTGCCGTGGAATTGGACAAGCTGCAAGCAGCAGCCTCTTTAAGTTTCTGCAGTGTCAACTGATTCAGTAGCAGCTGGATATTGAGCCTGGTAAACGTCAAATTTGTTCAGTGACGAGGTTTCTCTAGAGCCAGTTGCGCTTCAGATTGCACCAATACATTACCTGCATCGTAACCAGCCTCAAACCAGCTTTGTGATGATAACTGTGAGATCCCTTTGTCGGACAATCCAAAAGAGGTCCATGTCCACGCCTTGGTTGCCCCTAAGTCACCGTGAGTGCTTTCCGAAACACTGAAACATGCATTAATAACGGGCGAGTCACATATTGAGGCACATCGTTGGTGGACGCCAGCAGTTTACATTCGTGGCTGGAATTCCAAACGGCCCGATTCGGGCGTTGAGGTCACCCATTAGGAATAGGCAGTAAGTTGTTCTGATGGATGTGATAATACTTGACAGTTGCTGGTAGAATTGTTCCCGCTCAGCTTGTGGGTGGGACATAGTGGAAGCGTGCGCACTGACGCTTCGAAAAGTCCCTTTGGCATTCGAAGGTCACAGTAATTATTCCTGCACTGATGCAGGAACTCCATTCACATGCTCGGCCATTGTAAATCCGACTGTATGTTTCCTGTGACTGTCCCGCGACGTTCCAGGCCAACAGAATGTGTCCGCCTTTCAGTGATCTTCCTTTATCGTCCGGCCAAGTTTAGCCTAGATCAACTATGTCGGTGCAACAGCCCTCCAGGCTTTGGTCAAAAGAAGAGGACACCTTTTGGGTCTGTTACTTCCCTTTCTGTTAAGAAGGGTTCCAGGTTCTGAGTCGAATTTGGAATATTTTCGCTGTTCCTTGGCAGTGGTCGCTAACCGGTGGAAGTTCCAAATCTTCAGTGGCTTTCGCTGCCACTTGTCCCTTTACCCAACAGTTAGAGCTCTAATCTGGCGGCCGATTCTTACTTCTTGGGTTAACTTTATGGGAACAAACAAGAGTCAAACAAGAAACTCAAGAGTCTGACCCACTTGACAGTGTACAGGAGAACCTAGTCTGAGGACGCTGGAAGTAAGGCTCTTAATGTTGGTGGGCATTGCAGGTTTGTTTTGCGTTGCACTAGACTCCTGGCTTTTGAAATTATTTCGACCCTATCCGATAATGCCCCAAGAGTCACAGTCAATCATTGGAACATCGATGTGCGCGGTTTTCTAGAGCCGACATTTATGATCCAGCGTTCCTCAAGGAAAGGCAAAATCGCCACCTCCATTATGATACAGATCTTAGTTTTATGGATAAACAATATACTGTCCTCACAGCTGCATAGCGAACGGTATGGTTCCCAGATAGCATCGCATTACAATTGCTCGTAATACGGGAACTCGCTGCTTCCTGTCTGGCTGCACTGTGTTTGTCTTTCTCGTATCGTAAAGCCTTTAGTAACAAAGTTGCAACTAGTGTAGCCTACAGGAATATTGCAGTAATGTAACGATACAATACAGTATAATATAATGTAATATAATATAAATACAGTTGGTTTGCTTGTGGAACGGATCTGAGTGTCTGTACACAGTAGACAACAGTTGGCCGGGAGCAAAATGCAAGCTGCTCGTGTTGATGTAAACTCAGTGTACTAAGAATTGCAGGACAAAATTACAGAGGTCTGCACAGAGCCAAAAGCTCTCCTGTATGTGACGGCCTTGCTAGGGCATACGCACCAATTACTTTCTTTCCAAACGATGAGTGGCCCATTGCTGGCGATTCACAGCATGGATGAATCATCTGTACAGTAATTCTCGGTTTTTCAGTAAAGGTGGACTGCCCTCACAGGATGATATTCCCATTAAAATTTCCAAATATCCTCATACACCCAACAGGTTCTTTTTTAACCCTCTGGAAATCCTGTGATTCTCCTTACGTTCCCCAGATTTCCGAGCTTCCAAACCGTTTGGAACATCCGTCCTTTTGCTGCAGTTGTTTCGGCAATGCATTAGACGCAGCACAAGACTGTCTGAAGCAAGCGGTGGAACTTGTTACACAAGTCGAATCCAGTTGCACACAAAAGGAGGTTTGTTACCCTGCCTTTCTTGATATGGAGGTTTATTCTTGTCAGGCTATTATTTTACAGCACACTAAGACCATATGTCATAATCTAGACACATGTAATGTTTGTCCTCTGAAAATTTTTGCTAACTTTTCTGTAATCTCCCATGTGTCACTCTTTAGGCCTCCATATAATTAACTCGCTGTCACTTAATCTCATATACGGCTGTTCTGGTTGGTAGTGTGTCGAAATACTGGTAGCTCGGGTGCATTTATCGGCTATTGATTAGGTTCCTGTTGAGACAAATAAATGTCAAATTACAAAATGAAAATTTCCAAATTATTCACAATTAATCGCTTGAAGCGTTTCGAGACAGCTGGAAAAACCGGTCAAACTAGTTACGGATCGAAAATAACTAAGGTGTATTGTTTAGTCTATACTGTATCGGGGAACCAAAGTTGTATTGGACAAGGGCACCTGATCCGAAGAAACCAGTTGTAGCACAAATTTTATCTCCCACTTTCCATAAACATCACATTAGAGGGAAAGTAAACAGGGAGAGGATCATCGGATAGATAGAACTGACTATTTAATACATCAAAGACAAATAGAACGCGGCACTATCCAGATGAAATAAGTTATTTTGAGCGGTCATTGACCAGTTCACACAATATTGTATGAGTCGCTATTTGATTACTCTGGTGATAATACTGCTGATACGATACTAAGCTTTCAAAAGAATTTCGCTGAAGGTGATATCCTCACTATGAAAAATTCAAGCGTACGGTTAGTATAACCAATCCGCAGCTTTTTTCAATGACGATATCAGTTATTACCAACATGTGTGATGGTACATCACAACACATCAAACAGTTTTCAACAGCCTTATGTGTGGTGTTGTTTTGAGAATAGTATTTGTGTATCTTTGTTTGTTAGTGTATAAGCAAACATTTGGCGTTGTCACACCTGGTCTGATGAAGGAGAACAATGATCAAGATTCTTCTAACCTCTGTGACTATACAGGTACAAAATATTTTGTAGTCCTTCGCGGCTTATTATCTCTACTCCATATTCATGTTCTTTACTGCTACCTTGAGAAACTGGACGATTTCACCGGTTAGAACGTGCCATTTTCCGTTGAAAATTTGAAATGCGCAGCTAAAAATTACAGTCTTATCCTATTGACGTGTTTCGTGAACTTACTTCTCAGCTATCGGGATGCAGCCTTCCTGTCCATCGTGATTTAATTGACACCAAATTTGTACTGGTCGGTGTTTATTTGGCAATGATGCGTGCGCATTCAACCTACGAGCGGTCGAGACTGGAACAGTTCAAACAAAAAGACCCACTTGCTAGGGTAAGTTGACCGTCCCACAGTTCAATTCTGTTTTCCCGAGCTGCGGATTAGCGATCTTGACTGGTAGTATGAACAGGTACCGAGTGGTATCAACCTGTGTCTGGTGCTGAGACGTTACTGACTAACGACTAACTACTGAACATGAAAAATAAGTTTATAAATATTTCAGAAGTTACTTACTATAATGATGTAACTTCTGAAGTCCGATAAACTATTTCATTGTTTGCACCTCATAGGCTGTTGATGTGTTCGTCACAAGTACGGGAGATGGTGGTGTTCCTCCAGAAGCTGATCAGCAGACGAGATGGAAGAGGTCAGTCGCAGTGGCATTTGATTGCATACTTACCCTAATATCTGAAGTCCTTGGTATCAGCGAAAAGCTCCCTATCTATGGACTAAAGGTAAGGCACAACTTTTCTCAACGTACTAATGTGATATACTTTCAAGGCGGTTGCTTTTGTCTCCCTATCCCATTTAATTTTTGGTATTGTGATGAGATTCGGTAATTTTCAACTAAGAATGCGTCCTGTAAGCGAAGTTACTCTATTCTGAAAAGCCGAGAAGTACTATATATCTGTTTAATCCTTATTTGGAAACAATAGTGGTGCTCATCTCACGAAGCTCCAAAGTTTCGAATCCGTGACCTTCCAGTTAGTAGTCTGAACACAATCGTTCGTCCAAGAGCTGGTAACCAACATTGCGGTTAACTTGCAACTCCACATTTCCGGCGACAAAAGGTTAGGTCTATTGGCCGCCAGATTGAAAGTTGACTTAGCATTTCCAAAACATGGTAGTTTCTTCAAAGAAAGACCACTACCCACTTAATATCACCTTACATTGGTCTCGAGAAAATTGGCGTGAAGCTGGTACTTTTTGAAGGCCATCCGTTACTCTGAACAAAGACCACTCTAGATAACCCTGGGGAGCGAATTCCCTCCCATCATAGACCAGGATGCGAAGCTCCTGTTCCAAGTCCTCTTGTATTAAGGCGCCATGTAGAGACATGACTTATCACAGTATGTGAAGTTGTTTTAAACATGGCCAACAATTCCAAAAAATACTTAGTTACACGAATCTCCCTAAAATGGGCCGCTGTGCTCTGGTGAGAGCACAGTTGCCTTCTCTGCCATGCACGAGTAGGCAGGTAGACCAAACTCCATTCATGGAAACTTAATGGTGTATAAACCTACGGAAGTTCAAACCTAATATGAGGGACATGGCAAAGTTCAAAGATCAGCTGGAAAACATATCCTTTGAATCCATACAGGACTTTCTGTTCAGGCCATTGATTATCACACTTTGCAGTTCAATTCATCTTAGCGCACCGTCATTTTGTCACTTTATACATAATACTTTAATGGCAGAACAAGTAATATTCTGAAAAATATATCATAATGTGATGCAAATTCTCCCTCTGAGTGGACCGCCCCCTCCCTGATTAATACTTAATACCGATCCTCGGAAAACACAACGCAGTTTGCCATTCCAATACACTTTCAAGGATTTTATTACTTTTTTGTAAAATGGTTTTCTCGATATCACTGGCTGACATGGTAATCCAGGAAGACTACGGATCACTTTTTCAAATATCCCACACACTACTGATGACATATTTCCACTTCCCGGTGTTGCTAATAGCCATTTAAATGAATCTGATATAGGGACCCGGAAAAAATGCCAGAGCGCATGTTAGAAATCCTCCGAAGATAGGCATGAGGTAGGGTTGCTGCTGAATGAGCGTGTCAGTGTACGATATGAATAAGAGAGTCCTTTGAAAGCGCCATATGGAGTGATGGCCTGACTGGAAATCAGCAGGTAGATTGAATAATCCAGCTGGATAATACGAGAGCCACGTAAACGTCTTTCATTATTAGACACAGCGGATAAGCTATTGTCAAAGCACTATGGGACGTGGTCGGCTACCTTCGACTAGTTTACATCATATTTGGACACCGTGACTACTCCAAGTAGACAAACTGTCAGTAATCGCAGGAACACGATTGTATGCACCAAAAGGGTTGATGGCAAATGAATGTGCTTGGAAAACAGCACGGACCTTCTAGCAACATCCCCAAAAACTACGACCCACAGATGCATTGCGTAAGCGAAGATGCGTGTGAACGGTGCTCACGTGATAGTATACTAACGTTTAGCTCGAAGATGTGGGTCTGACAACGCAAATCGGCAAACCGATCGACAAAACTAGCTGCCCGTCTCTTAAAAATGTCTACTATAGCAAACAGTAGTCCTCCCAAGAGAGACAACTCCTCTCCAACTAAGACCACTTAACTCCTGTGACATGAGTCTAGCACTGAAATCGATATCTTTCGAGAGACCAAATCCCCACCTACCGAAAAGGATTACTTCACTATCCTCATGCTGTATCAAGATTGGGATGCGATGTGTGTACAGTGCGCTTTTATATGTTAGTGCTTGTAAATTAACATGAACAGTGCGTTGCTTCCCCAAAGTAATCGAGGGTCCCGTAACATGGTTTCCAACAATATGTCGCACGAACGACACAACTTTTGCCTCCATCCAGGCCACTTTGCAGAGGAAGCCACCTGTGCTTCGTCCGTTTGGGGGTTCTTTAAACAGTTAGGTCTCTTCTCTATGAAAGCGATAAATACCTACTCTCTGATGAGTCCCCTTAGGTGGTCGCTAAAGAAGAAGAATCAATACAACTGACTACTTTAAGAAAGCCGCTTAAAAAGCTCATTCAGGTGTGGTCTTTTGCGAAATTTTACTTCATTAGAGGGACACGACTGTACATTTCTCCCGTCTCGAGTTTCTGATTCAAAAGGTTGATCGAAAACAATCTCTTGCGAGTTAGCCTCATCTAGGAAGGATTCCAGCACTAATCTACGCATCACAAGCCAAACAAATTTATTTTTTGGGGTTTCACCATAGGTGGACGGCTAAAAATACATAATCATTGCATCGCTAGCTGAAGATCTCCATGGCTCAGAAAGTGAACTTGAATATCGCCTAATGCAGCCACACGGTGCATATAAACATCATCACCGGTCAAACACAGAGATTAACAATGCTTTAGACAGCCCCTACTCTAAGGCACTAGAATGCCGGCGACAGAGTGGAAAGGTTTACAATACTTTTGTCCGTTAGTTCAAGCCAAAACGAGGAGTTCTAATGGAATTCCAGGCGGAAGAGCTTGGTTTCCTCATGGATTTTTCTTACATATTATTATGAAGACGGTTGCTGTAGATAATAAAGCTGGATTTCACGAAAGGTCTTATGTAAAAGATACATTATTATGGCAGCATTTTCGGCATATCACTGTGTTATCATCAAACCTGAGTTATGTACACTGTCATCTGTCCACGTCGTTGGTAGGTATTCCGCCCAAGAGTGATATCGTCTTTCCAACAAGGACTAGCTGGGTCATTCGGCATGAGTGGTCGTTGGTGTAGGAAATGTCGCAACAAGAAGCAAAGTAAAATATCATGTAAAAGTACATGTAAATTCGCCCACACCGCTGTGTTATATCTCAGTGTACACCGTCCAGTATTCTAGAGCGATCGCATTCAAGCAGTCCCGTCCGGAATCGTGATAGAGCGACTCCACCGCATAACCAGTCCAGAGAGTATATGGTTAAATCAATCAAAGCATCAGATATCTTGTCCGTTAGATTTCTAACCTGAAGACATGCCTGTCCCTCTTCGTGAGACGACCTACCAAATGTAATCAGTTCTGGGATTTCCGCGCTCCTGGAGAGTATCCAGTGTCGAAAAGCCTCAAGAGGTAAACCACGGTGGTTTTCTTCTTCTAGTCGGGTATCTGACAAATAGACTTACAAATTCAGTCAGAACACCTTAGTATTTCGAGGAAAACCAACCATAACAATTTTTAAAATTTTTTATTCTCCCACAGTGCATGCTGTACATTGGTGAAGCTTTGAAGCTGAAAGGTGATTTGCTACTTCCAGACGGTCCACACTCCATGCGCCTGCCAGATGAATTCAATTCAGAGGGAGCTCCACTGACAACGCAGGATAAAACACCCACGGAAGACTGCCCTATCACCCCTGAAATGTTGCATTCCGGTTACCGCTGGCGCTCAAGAAAGGACGTCATAATGGATATAGTACGTTAAATTAACAAGTGTGCTCAAATGATCAGGACGAGCAACCAGCGCACGACACCAGCGATTAGATGGTAGACAAACGGATGTCAATAAAGAACCTACTTTATACCTCATTGAAAATTGTGGCAGTTAATCGAATTCACCAAACTAAGGTTTCGAAGTTTAGTTACCTTGGATAAATAATATGCAAGAGAGAAAGTATCGTTAAATACGCCACAAACACCATTTAGGTCACTGCCTCTTAAAATGCAAAAGATAAATAGTCCTGCGAGTTACTTTCCTAATTATTACTAGCCTGTGTTGGGTACTTTCTACAGATCACAAAAAGATATGTGGCTTACATATTTATTGATCTACGATTGTATCAGGTATATGACACAAAAGCCTAGCCACTGGAGAACGTTTAAATTCAACTCAAAACTGCAGACTTTGAATTTCAAATTATGCAGATAGCTATTTTGCGCAAAATCTCTGCGACTTACCTGTACACTGAACGAAGTTTACCAGTATATTCGGAGTGTTTTTTTCTCCACAAAGCGATAGAACGTGCAGCGCACCCGGAAAGAAAGTTTCCTTCTCCAAGAAAAGTTATCACATTTGTTAAAACATGGTGGTTTATTAGTTTTGCACGTTTCTGTGATACCCTTTTTCGTATTGTTTGCACCAATATTGTGTTGAGGTCATCGCTCCGTTGCCTCCATACTTTAGCCATTCCGACCTCATGCGTTGTTAATGTTGTATTTCTAATGTTTTAGTCTTGTTACGGGTGGTGGCCAAAGCGTCGACCAATATACGCCCAACTCTTTAAGCTGTGGTTCCATTAAAATCCAAGTGAATCTTATGTGCATTAGGGACAAAGAAAACCCTCTCTGAAGAGAGTACATTACTCGAAATAGGTACACTAACCTTTTCCTTGCAGTGCCACGTCTTGAGTGGGGCCTGTTGTGTGTCAAACCTGGCGGCTAATGTGGGGTGTGGGTTTGGGAAAAAGCTTTCGAAAATCAGGCTGATGCTGGGTCAGGCAATGTTTGGGCGTCCCAACTTCGTGAACATGGAGTCCGTATCGACCATTGGAAAGAAACTTTTAGATATCATGGTAAAGATCTCTTTGCTAAGCACTGTCGGAATACAATGGTTAGCACTTTTTTGTTTCCAAATCATTCATAGCGGCGTTCACATGTTTCCTTGCCATATATATATATATATATATATATATATATATATTAGCCTGGGAATAGTAATTTTTTTCTACTTTCTCTCTCCACAATCCATTACGACTCCTGAACTTGTATTCTATGAATTCAGGTGAACAATGATCACACATCAGAACTATCCATTTTGTTTTATCCCCGTATTGCTGGGTTTCTGTGAGAGGTCACCAGTTAAATCGAAATAGAATCTGCTTTCGTATGTGAGTGTATAGCTTTATTGGTCGAATTTGTGTGCAACCGGTACTCTGAGTGGTGAGCGTCATCGGTCTGCCCTCTACGTATACTGTGGGCTTTATTTACCAGTTATGGGCCATCAGTTGGGCATGCTGATGGCTTATGTGGTGTCCTGTCATTTTCAACCTCCTGTATTACTTCATTGAGCTTACACTAGGTAATTGGTCCATACGTCTCACTGCATGCCGCATTACCTATTCTTCGCGGGGCTGGGGGAGGGCGTCGGCGTACTTTTACATGATAGACAAGTCCGGAAACAGAAGCTCGACTAATACGAAGGCCAGAATTAACGTACGATTTTTGTTGAGCCTTGATTCCGGTTATTCGGAGCCCATCTGTTTGTCACTCAGAGGCGTCAGCTTCACGCACGCTGTTCTTCTGAGTTTGTATGGTTCACAGTGAGAAATCCACGTATACTTAGCATGAAACAAGAGATACTTCTGGGGACAGCGTCTGGTCCATTGCTGAAGTCACACAAGAGGCTCACTAATCGCACTGACAGATATCACCTGTTAATCCACTGGATACAGGTGTGACGAACCAGCCGTGGAGTTCAGATGCGTAGACTTGACAGAGAGGAAATGTCCTCAAAAGCTCAGTTAGTAGGGCGCCTGTCCGGTCGGTGGAAACTCGGCGACCAGAGTCCGTTTCCAGGTACATCTCTTCGTCCATTCTAAATACATTGCAACTTCTTATTCAAATATCTATCAAATCCTACTTCATAATAATTTCCACGGCTTGTTTTTTGATACGCTCCTTGTGATACGCTCCTTGGAATTAAGTAACAACGACCATTAAGAACAACTACCATTAGGAACAACAACATTAGGAGTATTCACCACCATCAACTCGAACAGACGCTGCGTGCATGGAACAACAAGAAGTAAAGCACTGTCTTCCCTTTGAATGGAAAATTACTCAACCGGAAATAGAAACCCTGGAAAGCAGATGACAATCCCTAAACCTCAGATCCATAGTAAATGGTTAGGAAGAATGACATTTTACGCCTTCAGAAAAATGGAACGCGGTAGGATCCGAAAATACTTGCCTTACGCGAGAACAAACAGACTGACAAATGATTACTTCTTAAGTGGATTCTTTGGAGAAAAATGAGGAGGGACTTGTTGAGTTACCACTGTACTGTTTACAAAGTGATCGTGGTCAATCTAGGCAGATTTTTCACTTGTGAAGCCCTTCAACATTAGGCGGGTAATATAAATAGGTGGCTGTCAACCACTCAGAAATCTTAACCACTTCAGACTATGCTCACTTACGTAGTATGCAGTAGGCACTCTCAGCAACTTTCACTAAACTAAAATTAACTGCAAGACGTTCATCGTCTTTTGAAAATCTATCAAATTTCAGACCTAATTGCTCCCTGGCATTTACTTTCAGCTCCATCAAGTAACCTCTGAGAGCAAAATGTATGTATTAAATGTCACTGAGTTGGAAACAAGCGTGTACTTGGAAGCCAGGCAAGATGGGTTTTACAAAGAGTTTTTCATCATCTTCATCATCACCATCGTCATTGAAACCAGGGATTGGATGCAAAATCATGGTACAGTGTTTTCAAGTCTGAATCCGAATATCAACTTTGGCTGCTGAGTTAATTAGCCTAAGGAAAACGGAGTCATTAACTTGACACCATTAGCAGCGTGCCTGGCTGAAACTCATTTTATTTCTTTTTCTTTACAGAAACAACATGAATCCTATTTAGAAATGTATGCACAAGCAAGCAGAATTCTACTGGGTGTACTGGCGGAAGCAACTGCTCATAATCTTCTGGTTAGTCCCTCTATGACCTTTCTATTGGTTCCATTGCTTGGTTTGCCGTTAGTTAGGATCCTGGCATGTGACGGTCCACATTTATGATCCGCATTGGAAATAGTCTTCACTCATCTTTCGCCTTGGACTGAACACCAGTGGCAGCCCCGTTTTCAAGGAAAGTCCCATAAGGATGTATATGTAATCTTCATCACGATATGTTCTCCTAGACAGCTGCACAGAAAAGACTTATTGACCTCAGTAATTATGCAAGGTTTTGACTTATCTGTTGTTCACGGTCTAACTCAACTATGGATTTATACAGCTGAACAAAAAGCTTGTTGGAGGAAACGAAGGCCATTCGTCTGTGCAATGGATGACGTTGACCACTCTCCAGGTGGCAGATGGATTCAGCTAGCTATCCGTGAACCGTGTATCAAGATACACATTCGTTCTCATCAGGGTGGGGGCAAACAGGGACATTCAGAAGTCCAATCTCTGTAACTGAGTCAGGTAAACAGATGCTCAGTAGATACAACGATTCATATACAGGTTTATCTAAGTAATTATACTGTCCTCAAGGCCGTACATTTGGAGGTAACAGTTATCAACGTGACTAAGTTTAGCAATTGGGTAGACAGCAAGTTAACTGTGGGATACGCCTGAACTCCAAACAGTGACCAGTGACCTGGTCCAGCGAAAGCTGTTTTACTCCGAGAGACGGATGAAATTTTAAGCTAGCAGTTATCCGTGAAATGAAAGGTATCCTAATGTTAAATTCAAGCGCACCTAATATAGTTTATGATGAGGAATACTAGCTGGTGGCTTGCATTTGATATGATCAAAAAAAGGGAACGCGTTCTACATGGGAACTTGATGAGCTCGAATAAAAATTACCACTATTCACTAAAAACTTGCTTTAGACAGATGGTGTCGTACAGCATGATTCCATCCTAAAAGATTATTTGTTTTAGTGAGAAATTGTTTTATTTCGAAATCGAAGCTGTTGCCGTTTAGAAGCATCCCAAACTACACCACATTTACCGGTCATAATTTTTACAATCGATAAAATGTTGCAGGATAGTCCACAAATTGTCATGGTTTTCAAAATTCCAGCCGACCAAAGATAATATACTTCGATACAACAACTATGGACAAGCATTTTCAAGTCGTTTGACTACATGAGGTCCTTTGAGCATGCGAACTTCTGCGGACGGCTATATAAAATCACTTCCATTGTCTTCCTTTCCAAGTATTCCATTAACTTGTCGTTCTATGGAAATATGTTTTGGACTGGGTTAGTTCTGTGACTCTTGCTAATACCTTGTGCAACTTTTTCAGTTACTCATACTCTCCCGTGTGCCATCGAAAGGAAAACAGATGAGCTGCTCTAAAATCCAGTCCCCTCAGATGCGATTTGTACTTCGATATTCTTACAGGGAGACACTATCTCACTGAATAATTGTCCGCGTTGTGGATAGGTTTTTCTATTGGAAGTGCAATCACAAAGAAGTTCTATCAACGATTTGGCTGCCATTCACTGTAACCAAAGCTTTCAAAAAAACTCCTGCTCTTCTCAAGATGCATTATACGATGTAGTGTATCTGCTCATTTGTCTGTTTTCTAGCACTTTTATTTTCCAATACCAGGGCATTGCCAAATACGCGGCTGAGCTTCTTCTGCAATGCGTCGGGGGAACACGTATTGCGGACGCCGCAATTACAACAAGCCTCCTCCATGGATATCAGAGTTGTGCTGCCGCTTGTCGTTCGCGGACTCACTTGGCATTGGCCACACTTGGACGAAAACTTTTGGGGTCAGGAAGAATAAACAATTTGAGCACTAAATTCGGTTATGTTACCAGTGGTGTAACCAGCCGCATGGAAGTCATTCTCCGCCAACTCATCTGGCTCTGTCCATCCTCTGCTAGTCCTCTCGAGAGTTTGCCCTTTGTTTACGGGCTTTGCTCAGGACTAGAGCCAAACTCGTGCGCTGAAACATTGGCATGGGTTTCTGGACTTCGAACAACATTGCTCAATTCACGATTTGCATCATCAGGTGGCTTATCCGCTGGTCCGGATGACCACTGTTTTGCTATCAGCCCATGGTCGTGCAACTTAATGCACACGTTGATTTCCACTTCCAAGGTTGGTCAAGTTTCGTGTTGGTCATGAAGCTGACATTTTTTCACACTTCGAGCTAGATTTTACGACTCACTGGACAGAACACCCTAGCTTATAAGCACATCCTATAAAAGCAACCGCGAAGTCATTCCAGTGAAAGTAATGGTCAAAAATTCGGTTCAATTTTTGTGTGCCGACTACCAAATCAAAGATATTTATATCACAGTCTACACTATGGTGATCCACCCCCATCTGGGATAGTTTCTAGGGTTATTTCTCCGAACAAGCGGTTCCATCTTGCTTCATACCTATCATTCTATCTGACACTTCACGACACGTAGCCTATTAAAGGCGTCACAGTCTGTCGCTTGTTTACGAATTGAAATTCTCAGTTTCTTTGTTGGAATCAGGTACTGTGACCATGTTTAAAATAAGTTCCGATGGGGGCCAGTTAGGCGAGAAAGTTCCGTGCATGTTCATAATATTGTTGTTGATTTTTCTCGGCTTAGAGAACAACCATAGGATTTTTCTTTGAGTATAAAATCCACTACGCAACATATTCATCCCGGTTTATGTCAGTTCAATGCATCTTTCTAGGGAGCAGTCGTTTTCGGCCTTTCCCCGTCAGATAAGCTGTTCAGTGCTCCACGCCAGATTCTCCCCTGTGCCTAAAAATCACACCGCGTCTCATTAATTTCCAAAAAATCTCAAATTTAAATAAATATATGGAAAACAGACCGCTACGCCCAGCGGAGCGGAAACCTTTTTAGGCCTGTCTGCATTCTGTTGTCCTTATTTGGTATGTACTCTCAACCAGTAGGTGACAATTCAATAGAAGCTCATTTATTCGAGTACAGGATCTTTCTTTGTACTACTCTGACGACAGATATAATATTTGGGTACGCTCAGTGATAGCTGATCCGGTGTTTCCTATAAAAACAACTGACGTTCATCATTCCGCAGTAAGTTCACTTTCGCCTTCTCCAGTTCCCGTTCGAAAACCATTCAACCATAACAACACAGCATCTAGACCATCGGAACCTACCAACGATATTTCTCAGAGATTGATTCTGATCAAGCCCACTTTATTTTCTGTAACTGGATGAAAGTGTTAAGAGGGTTTCACTAGTCAGGGGAGAACACTTCAACCGACATCAGAATTGCCTTCACCGGTCACAGGGTTGTGCGACCCGTTCTTCATAATAGCCTTGCATTCTGATGGCACACCAGTAGGGTCTTCCCTGAAGGGAGCCAAGATGACTACATAGCTTTGTGGCACAGATAGGTATCAATGTTATGAATATACCCTGGATGGCATTAGTGAGCGTTTTCATTGCAAGCGATGAACTTGTGTTCGTTTCAGTGAGTAGTCGCTCTCACGTAGTGTCTTAGGTTTGTATCGTCGCGAGATCTCTTGCCACGCTTAGAATAGCCTTGAATTAAGCTGCTGCGGATATGTGAATCTCCGCTTAGGGACACGTAATTTGACAGAACATTAAATCACAAGATTACCTCTTCAAAGAAAATGGTTTGTTTGGTTTCTCCTTTATTTCATTTGAAATTATACTTTCACACGGCAAAATCCGGTGTTTGTGTTCCGCTAGCCTGCAATGTGATCTTAAAATTTACGATAAGCAGGCAAGTTCATCGCGGTCATCTGTTCAGTTTATCTTCTTCAAAACTTCGGAAGCTAATTTTTTCAGGACGAGTTACCGTTGCTATTGACGACAGGAACAAATCACTCATTTGACCATTAGATTTGCTTCTCGCACTAATCGTTCCATTTCAGACTTGGGCCCGAACAGTAGTGCAAGCATCCATCATCCTCGACCCCCTGAAGACTTTGTCTGAAGCTTTACTGTCTGTTCCAGGCATGGATTCACAAATGGCCTCTGGATGGCAGCTGTTCTTAATGGAGCATTCCAGCGATTGCAGTGTCCTATACGTCAGCTTTCCTAAGCAGCTTGGGAGGAGTACTCGTGTGGGTCGAGCTGATGATACAAGAAAGTCGCCAAATAAAGGTGAGGTCTCTTCAAAATGTGCCACCAAGCGGAAGCAAACTGAACTACCAACAATACTAATGACTGTGCACTACACATATTGAGGGTCACGGACATCAGTCAGGTTGTCATCCAAGAAACGTTATGATTAGAGTGTGGTGAAGCTTCGAACGCCAGCTCATCTGTCCATACCAGAACCATTCTCAGCTTCTCAAAAGACCAGCTTATCCACATTAATTCATAAGCGTAAATAGGTATTGTGTCAGTTATGAAAATTCACATGAAAATTTGAGGTGAAATACAAATCTGTCCGGTTGGTGACACCCTTCAGCAAGTAGTGATATCAACTTACTTCGTTCCTAGATAAGCTTTTGTCTGGTCAACTTACAATTCGATTTCAAATTACACTTTATCATCTTCCCATTGTTTCTGTGGTCTCTTTTTTTTACTTCTTAGAACCGGAATACATCCATTTCAAGATCCAGACAAGTCGACCAGAAATTATGCGCACTGTGTGGTCGTGGAAATATTCTGTTGCTTGGGACGACGCGCGACAAGGGGCATTCCTGGACAATTGGGTATGTACCTCATCGCCACTTTAGAATACTGTGAGTATATTCATGCTTTTATGGCCGACCGTATTTTGGCTTCTTAGCAGAATAGGAAAAACTGACCGTATTGAGTTACAAAACAACACTCTTCCCTACAAATTTTGTTTTAGAAACTGAAAGACGGCGATAACCCTCCTGTTGATTTCTTTCACCCATGAAGTACACACGGCTTAATGACGATACGACAATTTCTTCTAAGATTTTTTCTCTAATTCCACTGAAAATCTCTTGGATGTTCATTCATTCATCGGTAGTTCATATGCAAATATAGTTGGTACATCATTGAAACTACTTCACTATGGCGCCAAAAAACTATAGTTTATTCTTCAGGGTTGGTACTACTCGTTGTCATCCACTTCAAAACACATAATTGGGCATGCTAATTTGAATAATGTTGCACTTGATTGGCAGGATTCGTATGATGTGCTCCAAAATTCAGCATGTCTCCAGCGGTTACTGCACTACATTTCCTTATTGTGGTCAAAAGAGGTTCCTACGGCGGAAAAAGAAGACAAGGTAAAAGAACGAAAGAGTGGCAGCAAGGTCAAGAGGGGGAAATCCAAGTCACCGTCGAAAACAAGTAACAAAAGCAAGATTGTTTCCCCCACTCAACCTAGTCACTTCACAGATCGGTCAAACTTGCCACAAAATGGGCTCGTTCTTATGGCGGATTCTTGGTTACTGGAGTTGCCACTCGAAGCTCTTCTGATTCGCAGTATGAAAGAGGGAGCGAAAAGACAGTTGTCGTCTGGTTCTCTGCCTTCATCTATTTCACAAGACAATCCTTCGACGGTGGATCAACTGGAACTTACAGAGGCAGCAGCTAACACTCCTCTTCTCGGTTGGATCACTCGAGATTTCAGCTATCAAGCAGTGTACACGCGCCTTTTCCGTATGTTTAATCGTTTCGACACAGTTGGGCTTTTAATTATACACAATTTTGCAGAGTTCGAGTGCCGACATAGTCGTGGAACTATCAAAGTAGAACCAAAATAGAATGTCAAATGAACTACAACAGACGAAGTGTGTGTGCCTGATAGAATAGGTAGGTGGGTGATTGCTGAGGTATATCTTGCCGAATATTACTTTCGTTCCGTTGCTAATTGGTTTTCAGTCTACATGATGCGTTGGTCTCCATTATTTGTCTCACGTTCGACTCCTAATTGTTACCAAGTTAAACGGAATTTAGGCGTAACAGCAAATTAAGACAAAGACATCCTATCCGGTTGAGGTCATATTCCGAGGCGATCCACTGTCGGCAACCCAGTAAACTCACCGCACGATTTATCCCATTCTTCTAACATCCCCCGTTTACTTTCTATACACCCTTATAGTGCAACAAAAAGACCAAAAATCAGAAAGTGCACCACACAACCGAGAAAAAAGTGCCACCAGAACATCAAGTGGCGGTGCACAATCAGGAGAAAATTTGACCAGGAAAAAGGAGACGAAAACTTCGCGCCAAGTAATTTGACTGTTGTTCATTGGTAAAATTGAATTTTTTATGGAACTTGTCCACTTCGTCTCATTTTTATGACGGTGGAATGCAAGACAGCATGGTTTTATGCTAACAGTGATGTAGATTATGCTGCTATTCTTTAGTGTAAACAGTGATATCTGTTGGGTTTAGGCTTCACATATTTTTTGAATCGATAACTATTATAACTAGCTATTATTAGTCCTTATGGCTAGTGGTTCAACACACTCATTTGCTTCACTAAGGACATGTTTATATATATATATATATAT
>SJOL01003891.1:50209-124243 GCA_004794785.1 Opisthorchis felineus | reverse complement strand
TGCTTCTCAGTTTTCAGCATAGATTGACTTCACTGACAAAACGAAATCTCCATTGAACTCTTTTTAGCCTGAATTCCTCCTTGTCTCCCTGTTGGGTAAGTAAACCTTGAGACTGGATACGCTCAACTGGGATTGGTTCGTTCTGAATTCTTTTGAAATGGATATTAAGTGAAATGTGAATCCGTTCTTTGCACACCAAACTGACATCCGTGCTAGCATTTGGCTGATAGTGCGATTTCCGGACCTACTATATGGTTTTCCAATACCTAGGAAAATGATTCAAAGTGAGCACCAATCAGTGGTGAGATTTAGACTCATTATCAATCGACAGAGGGGAAACCATAGCCGGAGTCTATCTACGTATTGGGAGAAAGTAGTACGCTATGTCCCTGTGTTCATCTGTGAGAAGTTACTATTCAAAGGATGAGAACTTTTTGGGTCACCTTATTTTGAAACACCGTAGTTTGGTTATACTGAATAACTGGAAGTGATCTAAATGCTGGTCAATACGGGAGGCATTCATTTTGTTGGGCAGCAATTATGTTTCTCTCGTTGTTTTGCCCCCAAAGTGAAACGTTAAGCCCTACTGAGTATTTTGGTGACCCTCACTGCATCGTCTTTCACGGCAGCACTCTAAATGGTGTTACCTTTCAGTGAAATTTGCCCTTCCAATTTTGGTGCAGATACCTTACGTCCCACCTCCTCACTCACCATATTAAACATCAGCGTGACCTTTCCTTTTACTTGATTTTCGATATCAGGCAAGTCTATTCTGTCCAAGTTAAAAACCTTTGGTGTTTTGCAGCTTTGAATCAAAAACAATTCCTAAGGACTGTCTGGTTAGGCGTTAGAGTTGTCATAAGAGAATCAGAGTGTATTTATTCACCAAGCACATCTTCTGACAATTGGAACAGACAGCAGTTCAGTTCTTTTCTTCGCCTTCGAGATAATTTCCAACATCACATTCCGAGCCAGTGTTTTCGCCATTCTGTTCGGGCTTTGTGCCCAGAAGTGCCTCTGAACACGGCTCACTTGATGAGCTCTACAATCCTAAAGGTTCATCGAGCATGAATAAACCATATATATATATATATATATATATATATATATTGTGCACCCTAAACTTAGTGTCATACCTATGAAAACAATCCATGGCACATTACTCCCTGATTGGACCGATTTGGTCACGTAACACCTTCGTCTACCGTTTTCACTGTTGGTCGCTACATCACGTGGCTACTGACCACCTTACGCATATGGCTCAAGCGCACCGGATCTTGTCCGTGCGAGAAGTTTGTCAGGAAACTCGACAGCTTGTGACCAACCAATGGGCATTCCTAACTTGTGATCTTCACAGAAACTAATGTACACAAAGTTCCACTAGACTTTCGACTTTTCAGCCAAAATTGACTTGTGACATCCTATGCCCGTTGTACACAGGCCTTAAGTATACTGTTTACGATCGATCTGTTCTTCAGTTATTACCGACTACGTGATTCAGAGTTTTAAGTGAAAGTGTTGAAAGCCTATTGAAGTCTCTCTTACACGACTTGAGTTTTTTCACTGGCACCCAGTTAATGTTCAAGTATCGCGTTTACTTTCACCTTTCAGTCAGCCTCAGGTTGTTTCGGTATCAAATCAAACTCGTTTTGCCTGCTATGCGGCTGTCACTGCAGCACTCAAGGAATCACCGAACAAGTAACAAGCGCTTCCACTGCTCCCCTATGCCTAGCGTGCGATTCTACAAAATCATTGATTCTCTGCCCAGCTGAGGTTCATACCGATCGTAAGGCTTCTGAACAATCAAATCGCCTTCAGCAGCTGACCAGCCAATGGACAAGACTGACTGGTTCTGAACAGGTACTCAACCCACAGGAGTTCATCAAAGTCCTGACCGAAACAACAAACGGTTTTATTACCTACAGCACTGAGGCGTTACCGGGGTACTTACATCTATCGCGGCTCATCAACCTGTCCCTTCCGAGTAAGCCCCTTTTCTACAAGTTGTTTACCGATTTGAATGTTTTTCTGCCAATAGTTTGAAATCATTCCTGGAAGTTGGGCGATTTTAATAGCTAGCACGAATAATCACACATTAGGCCATTGATGCCCAGAAGGTACAAACAGCCCAAGTCTAAATTGATTGCATTGTGGTTGATTTCTATATAGGCTCGTTTAGAAACTTCAAACTTAGGGGCGCTTTTGCACCGTAACTTGATTCTGTCATTTGAAAGGTATTTTGGGCTTACAGACAAGCTGTTATCCGCGTATAGTGTTCACAATCTAAATCCATACTAAGAAGTCCATTCTCTGGACAGCACAACTATCGGATCGCCAGTGATGCCCGATGTGTGGCTGCCTATTAAATAACATGGAGGATAGACTGCATAGGGGATACGTTTTAGTACAGCGTAATAAGCACCCGATAGCTACGTTATCTATCCTCATACGACATCTGGAAGGAAGTTGCCATCTGACTAACAGAACGTCGATGAATTGTCCAATATCAGAACATCAGTATATCACCCAAGTTAGTCTCACCGGCTTACTTTATTCAGAAGGGAGTGTGGTATCATGCTAAACTCATTCGTAAACTGGATGAAGTAAACTGCTTTGGTGTTCATCATTATCCTATCCTCTTCGTACCATCTGGAGATTTTCAAACGGATTCTGTGTGTTGACTCACCAGTGTTATTCGCTTTCACCTAGTAGCACGTCTAATACTACACAAACAGTTTTGGGACGTCTTAGAGTGCAAAGACACCGACTCGTCGTTTTACTGCCGAAGGACAAATCTGTTTGGGATGGAAAAATTTTCGTATGTTATTGTTACCAACAATAACAAACTCGCACAAAGCTCCAAATTTCTGACTTTACACTGCCCGCCTCATGTGCATGGAAAGATCTACCACGTCACAGTGAACGAACCTGAACCCAAAATCTTTCAAAAAATTGGGATAAGATAAGTACTAGTTACTGGCTTTTGTAAGAGTTTTCCGTACACCAAGAAAATGAGACACAAGCAAAAAAATCTGCTCACTTAAGCGCATATGGACGGCAGAATATCCTAAACTCTTTTCTAAACCCTTTTCTAAACACTGCAGTGAGAAATAAATTACGGTTGGTGAGTTGTTAGCTTCAGCTGAGGTTTTTGCAGAGGCAAATTCATCCACCAAAAATCCAATTTCACCCAGGGCTTTTTCCTCTTTAATTTTTCACACAATCTGTTCCAACAGTGAAGGTTACGGAGTCAGTAATCTCCCACACACAGTAAAGTATATCAGTATAGGACGAAAAGTTTTGCAGTGAACTTGGAGTTTCTCAAAGATGGTAGAAATGCAGCTGTACCTAACTTTATAACTTTGTATAAGGTCTTTTAAAATTGAAAGAAACATTTCTTGAATTTTGGTTCCACCACGCCCCAACGGGGGCAACAGTCTTCACAAATTCACGTATCATAAAGATCTCGTTACGGCACTTGATGTCTTTCTAGCTCCGGTATGACAGGACGTTCTGACGTCAAGCTTAGCCCCATCAGTAAACTCTTGCGCATAACGTTTCAGTGTGTAGTGTGATTGGAGGAAAACTAAGTTGGAGAAGCAGGCAATTACACATCTTCAGGGAATTATCTGGGCACCAGCTTCCTTTCAGGCGCGGCTTGGATGGTTGATGGTTCACTGAGATGATGTTTGGGTACATTCCCGAACTACACCGAATCCACGTCAAAATTACACAGACCAGACGCAGGAGTAACTCATCCTTTGAAATTCCTTTACGGATAGACTGGTCGACTGTATTGGGGCACAGCTTACGTTGTTAGGTATAGAAGTTACAACTCGATGCTATTTCTTTTCTGACAACCAGATGCCAGAAAGGGTGAGAATAAGGACGACTCTGGCCAATTCGGCATATTGTAGGGTACTGAATGTACAACTGATCAGCACATACAGCTAGAAAGTAGAAACAAATCCTTATGCGGTAAACATGGTTTTGACCAAAGGAGAACAGTAAATGAAAATTTATTGGTGTGTTAGGAGCACGTGGGACAAAGTTCCAGAGATTGTCATCTTACAATTGTAGTGGAACTGGAATGCACTCAAAGGAATATGAGTGGCTGAGTGGCGAACAGCAGCGGGGTGCTTTTCAGACTCAGATCAAAATGAGCGTGCAGAAAACCCGACCGTTTGAACTCAAACTGCGTTCCTGTTGACATCCCGTTAAACGAGAATTTCATTATTACCAAAAGCACATCCGAAAAATCCTTCAAAGGCCAAATGCTATTTTCAAAACCTAATGAATAAATGGGCACTAGTTCTTCACGCAAAACTAACGAATCTAGAGTGGACCTCTTAGGCCGGATACAACTTATGGTCCTTCTTTGGAGAAACCACTGGAGTTGTGTGGATGTACTAGACGGGTAGGGATAACGAGCTTAAAATGTCTTCGGTATTTTGCTTTATTTGCCCAATGTCATTATCTCTTAGTGAACACCAGAATCAACTGGTTTGCTCCAAAAAGCAAACCTCGAAATGAAGTTTGCGTCCATGGGGATTTCCGCAGTGCTTCCAAACTTGACTAACTTTAGTATTTGTTATCAGTTACCTGCGCAGTGTGAGTAGTATGAATATTCAAATTTCCCATTGATGACGGCTATTGCAGACTGTCACTTCGCTGGTTTGTTCGAGCGAGTTCACAATCCAGACAATAATGTACAGTGGAACAAAGAAAACGACATGCAAAAGTGAGTGCCTTCCTTTATAAGAGCCCTATGAATGTATCTAGATGTTTTCTGGTTTTTGGTTTTCTTCCCTTAACGGTCAATCGGATAGACCGATAATTCCTGCAAGCCGAGCGATTAACCTTACCTGTTTCACCTCACTAAAGTTAGGTGTCATAGATGACTGAGACGAGTCTAGGCGAACTTATTATGAGGTAAGGGACGGACAAATTACATGCTGGAAACGTCTTTATGTGAAGATGACTGTGGCATCATTTTGAAGATGTATCGAATTTCTTAGTCTATAGTTTAGTCGAATCGGTTGGAGCCCCGGTGACCTGGCAGCCTAGGCATACGTTCTCTCCTGACCGTGCTTGTAAGAACAAGTCTACGTTTGTTGGAGCATGTGCTTGAACCTCGGGTAATCTAATGGTGAACTTAAGTTAGAAGAACACAGGGGTTCCTATTCCGGCTATCAGTACCTTGCCTCTATCATTACACCGAATAATCGGATCAGTGCGGAGTTCATACACGAATCGGCTAATCCATATTGATATCTGATGCTATCGGAGTAAACCACATACCCGCCATAATCCAAATTAATTTAACTTTGCAGAAGCAGCTGTAGCTTACGCAGGCTCAAGTAGATTTCAGTATGAACAGACGGATTACTTGTATCGACGACCTTATCAAAATTACCAGGTGCACCTCTAGTCTTTGAGGAATCGTTGAAATTGCGCACTGGATTTTGCAGCAGGAACCCCTCTGAATGGCTGGTCCAGGTAAAAACAGACAGCCTCGAGATTCCCCTTCCTCTTACTCATGATAGATAGGGACTGACTCACCGCACCGGATAAATCCACGGTCACTCCTCTGAGTGACACCAGAAGTCCACTAGCTACCTTGATCGTTGATTAAGTCACCCTTTTGGGTGTACGTATATGCTAACCAGGACTAAAACACCTGATGTCCCGTGATAATCTAGCCTGCAATACCCACGCCGTGGAGCGCCTGTCACACCAACGGCACTCCGCGCACAGTGCCACATGCGGTTGGAACTGAGCCGCGTGTGCGCTTTGCTGAACGCACTTCATCTGGTGTAAGGTTGGGAGAACAAAACCAGAAGTGGCAACTCTGAAGCCACCAGCATATCTAGTGGTGCCACATGCAGTTTGCGCTTGTCTGCCTGTGCACAAAACTGAGCAATTTGTATCCGATTGAAGTGAGGTTCTAAAACTACCGACTGATGGCCTTTCCTTATCAAATCACTTAAGGACAACAGAGTAATCGAGACCCACACTATATGCGGAAGGTGGCGAACCACTCATAAGGCCTACCTAAGGGGCATATCCTACCCAAAACGTATGGCTAGCTTTTACTAGCTAGTAAGCCCATCGTCCTGTGCAACTATTGTCACTTCTGGCAGCGGTTCAGGAAGGTCCATAATCCTACTGCGGGTCATTCGGAGATGTATGGATAAAGTACACTTGAAACGCCGTACGGGAAAAGACGGAGAAAAGACATCCAATACTGCAATAAAGTACAATATGATATAAGGAGTACAAAATGAACGTGAGTCATCAACTGAAAACAGACAAAATTCGGAAACCCAAGCCACTGGCCTACCTAAGGCTTCATAGTTTTTGGGGGTGGTACTTCCCCGGACGAAGCTAGGACTGCCTACCACCCACATCACCACGTACATGGTACACAGTGTACGTATATAGTACCGAAGGAACTCAAGTAGCTATGTAAATGAGGACGCCATTCCACTAGAATACAGAATCTAAGTACACACATTGCATCCGTTTACCAAGTTGTACACAAATTCCCTCGCCAAGGCAGAAAATGTCCATAAAATCTGTGAGCATGGCTTAGATGATGCGTTTCTAAAGAGTGGTGTGCCATTTGGAAGACGGTGGTTTTCCGTTTCAAATCTTGTGAGGTGTAGTTCATAATGAAAGAAAGACCTATCATGAAATAATTGCGGATTGATGTCTTCCTAACTTCCTAAGCTGGTATGCTCATCAGAGCGGGGGGGATTTGTCGACATATCGGCTCGATTGAGGACATTAAACCACCAAGATATTGAAATGATATTTGTCAGTAGCATCGCTGCATCAATTCCTATCCCTGACGTTTTCCGAGTCTTCAAAAAAACTGTTAGAGAATATGGGACAAAGACATATCGGCCAATAAAATGTGTTGCCAAGATTCGATTGCGGGTGAATCGTGCTGTATCTTCAAAAATGTGCTACTCATCAAATTGCAAGTAGTTTGCTTACTAATAGAAGTTGACCTCAGCAAATGCCACAGCAGAAATTCTCCTACGGTGTGTAAATTCTGTGAACGAAATCGTTCGCATGATGGCGGCTGCCAATTATCATATGTATATACATATGTATCTATATGTGTATATGTATACATAATGTACATAATATATGATATATTATGTCATCATCATCAATGGTTGTAAAAGCCACGTACTTACCACACAGTGGTTCTAGCTGCCACGGTTTCGTTCACCGATGATTTGGGGAGGTGGGGTAGATAGCTGTTCAACGGAGGTGATAGCTGATATAATATGTATATAATATGCTAGCTCAATATCAGCATATTGTACGGCTGTAATTTTCGCTGAATTAACATTACTGATGAAGAAATCGTTTTAATTTTTTCCACAGCTTGGTTGAGCGTGAACTTGAGCAACCTTGTTCAACCGCGATGTTGCTCACTTTGACCGGTTGTCGGTCGGTTCTCCTGCCACAAAAGAGCGCGTCTGTTGAACGAGTTAATATCTATCTTGAGAATTTTCTGCATAGTAAGTCATCATTTTCTGTTCTGCTACTATAACTGGCCAGTTATGTTCAGGCTAAATTCTATTGCTTTTGGCACAGTGGAAAATCCTCAGCAGCTCATCCGTATGTGTTAACTCTTGAAGTTTACTTAGCACGTAAAAGTATATGTCAAGCAGTAGGCTTATCAATAACTTGTCTTCCAAACCTAAATGCTGCAAATAAAGTAAGGCAGCAAAAGATCCGTTCGTTAAGGTAATTGGGGTACCTGTCCATTTACGGTGTAGAGTTAATGAGAATATTTGATCAGTTGTCAAGCTAGATAGGGCGGGGATACTTACGGGATGATCAATCGACTAATAGCGCTGCTGCCTGAGGGTTTGACTTTTTGCCTGAAATGTCGCATTATCATTATCGCTGATCTCTACAGCACTGTGAGTCACAAGTTCATAAACTCCGCTGTCCCATGTGTTACAGGACACTGTGAAAGCCTTACAGTAGAACCACCGTTGGAAGACTCAAGGGACTGATGAGTGTAGACAGTCGAAACCATCCAGATCAACAGAGGAGTCCTTCATTAAGCAACGTCTTTATGGGTTGTGCATCTCATTTCTTGCTTTGGTGTCATTGTGCATTCGAGCGGAACTTAAAGAATTCGTTACGAGTTGCTTTTTGAAATAACTCACTCAGTGAAACCACTGAACATTGTATTTAATAGTGTGACATGACTGTTCATAACATTTCGTCGAGTCAGGTCCAGAAAAGTTTGTCGCAGAAACTCGAGTACCCTACATACATAGGATTAATCGCCAATACTTTTTTATATTTGGTGTCGATAACTGAGGATAAGCACTTTGATGTCCTGAATATTGGCTCATTTAAGTTCAAAAGAAATATCTGTGCTGCATTTCCAACTGAGAAACATTATAAACGGAAAATTAGTTCAAGTATTGATTGAACCATCAGCCATCACTAATCCATATGAACAAGAATGCATAGTTCAACGTTAGCGAGCCTCTAATGTAGCAGGCAGTAAGCCACGTTCACTCAAGTACGGTCACCCTTGTGTGTCAGTCTATTCCGTCTCACCCACGTCAATTATGTTCATGCATGACCTTACCCATTGCAAACCATTGCTTAGTGTGATGTTACGTGTCAGAGTGTGTAGACCTCGTGGGAATCGGACACATCAGGTTCCGAGCCCAGTGAGCTTGTTCTTATGTTCAAGTGTCAGACAACTCAGCAGTCCATTGGTAGCTACATTTGAATGCCCATGAATGTGCCACAGGATCTTAATACTGAATGAACTTTTAACTAGACAAGCTTAAGTGTCAAGGCCGTGCGGAATTTATACAACCAGTTATCCTGTGGCATAACAGTCGAAAGCTTCCTGTCCCTCGAAAACGCATCGCAGTCGCCGGGCCCGGAGTGCACTTTCCGCCAACCCAACTGAAGTTTACGTTCAGCCCACAGAACCAGTTAGTCGGTGTCCGAATGTCCTCGTCACTGTAGCCAAGCAGTGGAATTAACCTTTGTCCCCCCAAAGTCAAAGGAATAAGGCACACTAAATAGGCATACTTTCAGCCGACCGCTTTGCCAAACGATCCACCTCATGACTGTTACTCACCAAATCAAGCAGGGCGTTTTCTCGTGACTGACTGACTGGCTTGATCTGTGAAGCGTCGCACAACAATGACCGAACGGTTTGTCGAGGCCAAGTCACTTGGGGCCAAGTTGTCACTGCAGCCGCTGGTGACTGGTTAATCCATTTCCTGATTAGTTTATCGGCAGACCAATTCAGCATAAGCCTGCTCACTACGAGCCTATTTACCCCTGACCCATTCGTCGTAATCCAGATTATAACTCAAACCTATGACAGACAAACCGAAATGTTGTTGCACAGCTTTGCATTGTTTAAATTTTTTGAAAGTTAATTATCCTATCATGTCTGCCCTGATCAGCTGCGTTGCCTCTAAACGATCAAGCTATCAAAATCTAGACCGGACATAATTTATGTCTTTACAGATATCACAACTTTCAAAGTAATCTATCAGTGACCTGCTGAAACCTTACGTGCAACCAGCCCATTTGTTGACTATTGCTGAACGTTTAACTGCCTTTGGCGTAATACTAAGATCAACCGAATTCAAACCACCCAAATAGGATGATCGAAGCTTCGTTTGTGCGCGACATGGTGATGATAAGTATAATAATAATAATAATAATAATAATAATAATAATAATAATAATAATAATAATAGTAATAATGGCCGTTCAGTTGTTACCTTATTGGTGCTCAGCGACCATTCCAGCTGAAAGGGACGCAAGGAATGAGCTACGTTAAGGTTGCCCAAACCTAGATAGGACCAGTCTGGATGCCGAGGTTGGGTGCTAACCACGGAACTTCCGGCTTCTAGTAATTCCCATAAACAGTGAATGAAACCAATGCTGAAGAAACATTCTTTCTATGTTATAGACATTTGATCGACTAGAAATAGAACTTGCGTTGCCCGTTCATAAGCGAGAAAGATTCATTCGTATATTCATACCTACATTAGTTGTAGGTATTTATGGGATTTGTAGAATCAACGTTCTCATCACTCGCGTTTCAATAGTCTTCCTGCTGTCCTTACGTCACTATTCTAGTAAGCCCACACCCAAATGTGCATATCCCAGGGCCTCGCCTTGGTTTGAACTCTGGACATTTGACATGCGAGGCAAGCCTATCTGTGCTACTCCACCAGCGCATGGTAGACGCATTGAATTATGCCATCTGAACAGGCGAACGTATTCACATTTGAGCAAGGTGATTGATTTGCCCTGCGCCTCGAACGACTCACCAGAACAATCGCGCCAGGACAGAAGGACGACTGTCTAAAAGCGAGTGATGTGAATGTGTACCTAAAACAGCCTTCTGAAAGCATCTACGTCATTTAATTCGACCCGGTTAGCCTAGTCGGTAAGGTCTGGCATCACGCGCACAGCTACCTTCGAGGAACCATTGGTTACTGACGTCCAAACCGTTTGCGCCAATGGGAATGGTGGCCAGTCCCTAACCGCTGCGTGGTCAGAGATAATGAACACTGCCGACTGATTAATTCCCGGCTCCATCCTACGGATGTGACCGCACTGCGATGACAAATCGTTTGAACGGTGCATTTCAGTCCGCCAACGTTTCTGTTGTTTTGTAAATTCTGTTGAGCGAGGAATTCACGTGCAAAACTCCAAGGTCAGAGTCATCAAATAACAGGTCTGCAAAAAAATTCCGTATTATCATTCAGCAATAAAAGGCTACAACGTTAAGCACTTCAAGCCTAGCATTCAAAATCCGGGGCAAATGTCTTGATCGAAGGAACCGTCAAAATGAATGTTACTCGACCGCAGATCTGAATCAAGGTACTAAGCTGCGCAAATGCATAAAGCAACAAAAAACAACGATTGCTTGTCGCTTAACAGAAGAACGACCAGCCTGAGGAAAACTACAGCTGAATGCATCTAGACTCAACAAGATGCGAACAGATTGAACAAATTTCGGTCATTTCACTGCTGAGGAAAGCCATCCGTATGGATGAAAACTTTGTTGATAACGATCCCTGATTCTTCTACTTTTCAACTAAACGATGTGGGTTTCCTAAAGAAGATATAACCAATCTACATGGTCACACTGTGAATTTTGTGGCTATAAGTGAAATGGGTAAGACTGTCCCAATGGCTTTTTGATGCAGATGAAGAGTTACTTGCTGCAGTGAAATACCTTGTATGCACATAGGGGCCTGTGCATGGTAGTCGCCTGGTCCAATATTCAATGAAACAGCCGTGTTTCGTTAGCCGCTTAGTCGCTGATTTCGACGCATGCAGTGATGTAGCGTACCGAATAAACTGCTGCTTACTGTGTTCTACAAAACTACCGTTCCGAGATATCTCTGACAACTTCGGCAGCGGTACACTCGCTGTGATATACTCAACGCCAACAGGGGTGCCCTTGCTCGTTCACAGTCGAATAGCCAGCGTAATTTCGTCGAGTGTGGAGCAACATTATCCTAGGTTGCCTCCAGGTTAGGACAACTAGGAGGTGAATATTGTGGAATGTAAGCAGTTCAAGGCACCTTACGGACCGCTGTTGTATCCCAGTATGTGAAGTAGAATAAAGGTATGCATGTGACAACGATGGCAGCTGAACTAACCAAAGATGCAGGGACTTGGGTATTACAGTAATAACGCGACCCTGCGACAAAGTACTTCGGAAGCAAAATGACTGCAAGCGTCTCGTTAATAAGGCTTTATCGATTCCCAGGAAAACAGTGCCACGTAGTAAAATGGTAAACGAGTTACTGGCTGTTGGTTTGCGACTCTTCTCAGTCACATGCCTGGCGACAGATGAAGATGGCTTCTTTCTCCCCGTTTTCCTTGAGTTGCTGGTTGAACCATTGACGATGCTAGCTCTCTGTTTCATCTGTTCACTTATTACCACAGCTGCTGGTCATAAGAACCAGTTGATACAGGTGAATAGGTTAACAGACCTATGTGTTGATCCCGTGAACGAGATTACTCGAGTCGAAAATAGGATCTGTAATTTAACCGCTCAGCAAAAGCGCTGAAGTGCACTCTGAGTTTCTGGCGTATATCAGTGGTTAGATATTCGCCTCTGAGTTTGTAGACTGTAGCCCAGTCATCGTCATTCGAAATTTCCCTCTTAACCTTACAAAAAAATAAGTGAGATAAAGTCGGGCCTAGAAGACTGTCTACGCCTGCACCATCAATCTTACTTAGAGTTGAGTCGCAAGACCCAAAGCGGATATTGTCCGTAAATAATAAAATAAGTTTTAGGTGCGATTCACCAGTTGCACAAACCGATCAGCAAACAGGTGACCCACAGATAACAGTAGTTTCAAAAGCTTCATGAGTCCCAGTTCTCTACGCGCACCTGATGAGTCTCAAGTGGCTGAGCTTTTTCAGGGTCCGAACACGCCCTTACATTTGACCTTGAGGTAATCCTTGAGGTAATCTTTGTGAACTGACAATTACTATTTGTAGGTAAACTTAAAGGCACATAAATAATCTACGGTTTTCCGCAAAGGCACATTTGTATCTAGCCACTCAACCAATAGAATAGACGGTTTCGCCACTCTCCTTTGATAGCAGTGACAAAATCGAATATCTTCTACGCAATGCAGCATCATCACTTTTCGTACGAATAGTCAGCGACAGTAAAGAGCTGCAGCTGAACACTACCGTTGCTTTCAATGTTGCTGATAATGTATTCAGGCAGGAAACAGTGCTACCAAAGGGAGGAGGAACAGTAAATGTGTTGGTGAAAGGCAAACGCAGTTTTTAGCTGGACATAACTGAAGGTGAAGAAGCCACATGGGGCTAGTTTCGTCAATGGTGTGAAATGAGATAGATGGGGGCGACAAAGAAAGCAACGGAGCATAGAAATGGCCGAGATGAATAGGGCTGTCTTAACGCACCGATAGGACCTAATCAGTCTAATAGGTTCAACTTGCGCACAATATCCCTGACAGCCCGAAGTGCCAAACGGATCGAGGCCTTTCATGTTATGCTTTTTACTCATTGTTTCGAACCCACTCAGTGATGCAGTCAGTCGACCACTCAATAAAGTGAGGAACTCTACTTAGCTTCATTCTAGTCAGAAAATCCACAAATATGGACAAGGCAGTTTTACTGATCATCAAATTTTTACTGCTTTTATGCACCCGAAACTGCTTCCGCGAATTTGTTTTCCAGGAAGGAGTGATAAGCAGTGAAGTGAAATATTGTAATTTGGTCCGCAAATAAGCCAAGCAAGCTTAAAAGAAAATGCTAGAAGAACTTCAGTAACATATGAACAGGAGCCATGTCTCTTATTGTCTCCTAACAAAACGAAGCTCAGGTTATTACCCGAAAACAGTTCGTGTCAATAAACTCCGGGAATTTCCTTCTCACCACTCACTGAAATCACTGGTTACCCAACTTCATGGTGACTGACAAGCGAGCAACGGTTTGAATGTATCTGTCTCTCTATGTAGCTTCCAGTCTTTTACTCAATCGAACAGCAGGACTGAAAATATCGACCAGTACTCATATCCACATGTTCAGCAGTATGACCAAAAGCGCAGCTCGTGTTATTAAGTGCGACAATATGAACAAAAACAGTCTAAACTTTTAGGGTTAGCTGAATTTTCTGTTCTCACGTAAATCTGACATTATCGTGTTGCAAGGTAAAGCTGAAGCTTGTTTTCATCGTGGCCAGTACAACACAAATTTGTGTGAAACTATACACAGATGAATTCAGGGGTACAAATGTAAACGAGGAAAGGTCAAAGGATCGTGGAGACACAAGGACTGACCTGCACACTTTTCTCCCCTTTTCACATTTGTACTGGTGAGTGTATCAAGCCAATGGACGTAATCTCTTCCTAGCTTCACGTGATTTTCCGATCTACTAGGCAAAACGAGCAGTCATAAAGGCAAACTTTGTTCGTTACCTTCATTAGTACCGTATTATCACGTACCGAGAGAGAAAAGCAGTGAATTTTGTTCAAAGGACTAGTTAGTCAGGTTGAGTACCGATTTGACATTACTTGAATGCAATGGGCATTATCGAGTAATACACTAATTAAGTAAGAAGTCAATGAACCTAAAGAAGATTGACCATCGGTGCAACTTCGTCATGTCAGTACCCAGTGGAAAATAGCAAAAGCAGAGCTGATCAAAACAAACGATGCTATTGGCCAATTGATTTACAGCCTACCATATTCATGAATTTGCTTCGCAGTTCATTGAGAGGTTTTTTTCTTATTGTTTGTGCGTCGCTTGCTCTGTTATCACGTGACCTGGTTGTACACTTTGTGACTTCCTGTTAGAATGTTGTTCTTGAATTTTTTAAGCTGATCTGTACGTTCGTTTACTAAGTACCTATATCACATGCGTTGTGCTTGACAGAACTGTTCGAATAGTATCATCCCACATAAATTTAATCTTCGTCTATCGCCGGACCATGAAATTTCGACGAACGACACATTAACAAAGCGACGAAATGATAGTTCGTCGAATTAAACGTAAGCGTGGGTGACCTCATTACCGGGCTAATACAAAAATGGATCGTGACATGAGGGAGTTTGCAAACCATTGGTCGATTTATTATGTATGCTGTGTCGTAAAGGAGCAATCCTAAATTGCAGAATTCGACCAGATATACACCTAGATATGCGCATGTGTTGCTGATGCTCGTGTACGAAAGTCTATAGAAAACACCTCCGTGTTCAAGCATCTATACCAACAGGCACTGAGAAATGACTAAGAGGGCCCAATGAAAGTTGAAACTATCACAAAGTTGAACTATTTGTTCAAGAAAAACACTCACAAGGTTTCTGAAAACCGTTCGACAGTCCACTTCGAGCTAATCAGGTAGGCACAATCTCCGAGGTTCCGTCAACCCAATGTTCTACTTGAACTCAAATTGCACGAAATTCAACGAGTATACCCATTTGCATACCACTTTGGTTTTCACGGGTAACTCACCTGAAACCCATCTGAATTTCTCCTTTGCGATACTCTGTGACATCTCGAATATCTTACCAATTGAAACATGAACCTGCTTTTGTGCAGCACATTCAGTTGTGGGACTGGCTAGCCGCAACGCACTACTCATAAGTTTACTGAAAACGCCTTAGTAGAGTCTCCTGTAAAAACCAAATTCGTGTTCAAATGAGAGTATTTGTCACAATCATAAGTGATAGCTTGTCCGCCGTTTTTGGAAAACCGATCTCAGCACGTATCAAGTGGGAAGGCACAAATAGGTACTGGTGGGCTTATTTGACCAGCTCGGCCCTAATGCCTGATAAATTTCTCCCGGCTGGTCCATAGTCAGAAAGTTACGCTTTAATTCATGAGCTTAGTTGAATGCTATTAGGTAGCTGTTACATGACTGTTATAGGCTGCTACTGGGTTACTGAGAATGTAAACATTAGTCACGTTTTGCTAACACTTGACAACATTTTTCGCCCAGGAACTTTGGATGAAGGAAAAACGGTTGGCCATTCCTCGTTTATGGCGCTTTCCGGATGGATTACCGAAGGTTTGCAGCAGGATAAATCTCCTGATCGGCTTACTCAAGAAAACGGAGTCAGGAGCACAGCTACATCAGCAATGAGACAAGGGTCCGTCAATCGCGATCTTCCAGGATTTACAGAATTTATTCTATACGGACTACCAAATGTCGTATTTTTAGGGGCTGGTAAAAGTGGACAGTGACTGAACTGTGCTATGCAACTACTTACTGGTATCCCGTTTTTAATAATATGCTTTGTTTTATAAATTATTGATACTGATAGCTGTGAATGATTCGGTCTTACAGAAACCGTCTTTGATTCAACTCCATTGTGAATTCCTGCTCCAATGTAATATCACCGGATAGTTTCTGGGAAGCGTGTTTCACTGAAAATAGAATTCAGCGGAACACCTGATATTCGGACAGTTCATGGTTTTGGCACCAAACAGGTACAGTTACGGTCAGTGACACCCAAAGCGTATTTAATGAAAGGCGCCTACTTCTTCAAAGTAGCCCCTGATGTTTTCCTCTGAATCAGCGACAGATCTAGGACGAAGCAGTGGTTAGGTACCACTTTCCTGCTCTTATTAAGGGACATTTGCAATAAAGTAGGTGGAATTAGAATTAAGTAGAAAATTCGGACAAAGCTTTGAAACTTCGTCTTCAGTTCACAGTACCGGAAGCTAAAAGCATTGTTTTGAAATCGCTCTGGTTTGAAAAATCCTCTTCCTGTGGAGATACGAATCATGCGGTTAGTTCACACTAAAACAGAATGAACTACACTCAAGTTTTGCCCTTAGAGTATCATCTTTGGCAATCCCAGGAACTGAAAGCCGAACCCCCGAAAATCCACGCAAGTGTGTTACCACTTTTCCACATTGCTCAAACGGCCAACATATTCGCCTGCTCAGACATGACAAATCAGGTGCATCCAGCATTTCTAGGACAACCACACACCCCTACCCCCAGTATTGCCTGTAATGCATTATTTGTAGCATAGCAGTTTAGAATGCACTGCACGTAGAAACGTAACCACCCGTGCTGACAAAAATACGTGTCAATAACTGGATTCGCTTTTTTATCGTCTCACCTGGGCATATCGACCGACTGAATCCAGTGACAACTGACTGCGTGCCATGGGCATTGTGTAGCATCAGTTTACTTATTTCCAACCGTAACATTGCAGTGTTTAAGCGACTGAGTGATAACGCCACTTGCGTGTTTTGTGGACCAGACCGTCATCCTCATTTGCAACCATCAGCTCGAGAGTTAAATGATCGGTGACGATAAAATACTGTTCAAATACACTGAAGGCTTTCCAAGTAACCAGCCAAACTTTGATCGCGTCTGGTGACGCGCTGACTCGGAATTCAAATCCCAGCACTGTTTAAGTACTTCACTAAGAGCGAAACTCGTCTCCACCGCCTCTGTCTTTGATGCGACTTCACTAGGAAATCATTGTAGGACCGGAGGAGGATTGTGTCGACGTTGGTGATGTGGATGTGAATCCCATAAATCCCCGAACGCCTAAGAAGAACTTAGAAGTTAAACCAGACATAGTTTTTTCCAATCACAGTGCAGGAATCGATCAACATCAGGCCATATGAAGTCTAACTAGTTAGGGCGAAGAACAATGTAGAAGCTCCAACCGCAAAATTTTTTCCGTTGTATATTTAAAAACAATCTGTCAGAACTGTTCAAACCCTTGAAGAAATCATTCACTTCTACAAAAATTCTTCGTAAATCTGAACTCACGTTGAGCAGTTTACCGATTGGATTAAACGAACATAGGCAGCAATCTGATTGGCTGCAGGGCAGGTTTAGGCTAACGAGGGAGCTTATGGGGGAGATAACGTTGAGCCACTGTGAACGGAACTTAGCCAGCCAGGAAAGTGAGCACGCTACCAGTAACCAATCATGTCCCCCTTTTGCAGCAGTATTCACAGCACAGCTGCCACACCAAGCGGAGCATTCAGGTATCCAATCACGTGCAGAGAGGCAAATTGACGATCTCGATAGGCCACATTATTTAGCAGCCGTTTTATTGATATGCTCATAAATACCTGCTGGGGGGATTCACAGGAAATACAGGGTTTCACCACCAAGTCTTAGAATGGAGACGACTCAATCAATCAATCAATTTATCAGCTATAAGCTGTGTATCATAGGACCAGAATATATTGCCTATTGTTTGAACTTATTACTTGGACCATCGCCCCCTTATGAGAAAGAGCCATTCCACGGATAAAAGACCTCCATCAATGGCATTTCCAAAGATTGTCGAAGCTAAATGTGAAGGTAATTGTGTCCTGTCTGGATTGTAAACGGGCGCTCGCTCCACAACATTGAGAACTGGCAGCAGATAGTTTGATACGCAGGTGAGTGAAGCTACTGGCGAGGAAGATCCCATCAATAGGCAAAGCTAAGAAAGCTGTACACGAGTGAAAAATGTACTCACTTGAGTTTCGAGATGAGTTGAAATGTCGGATGTCAGTGAACCCAACAGGGACGGTAGTAAAATGAAGTATATTCATGCAACTTGGAAAGACTCTGCATAGTAGCGACCGACCAAGGCCTATCATTATTGAAACTGAGATCCTGTCCTTCCAGTTGAAAGTGAAAAGGAGCATCTGGCAAGCTGCTAAATCTCCCCTGAAGGACCTTATGCAATCAGATTGGGAATAACCTTAGTTGATACTCCAGATGGGGAGTTTCCGGTATCAAACCGGGAATTCGAGCCCTGAACTGACTTTTCGATGAGGTCGTTTGTAGTGGTATGGCTGTTCACTGTAGGGATGTAATTCAGTAGATTCTTCTAGGCAGTTTGAATAGGAAATTACTCAACGCATTTGTCCTTCTGCTTTACTCGATATGGAAACCGCACATATTTTAGTGCAGCTGAGTAAGCATCACAAACCTTACCTGTGAGCTTTTCAAAGCAATTTGATTCTTCTTACTTACATCTTTTGTCACTGATAATTTGTTTTGGCTTATCTCCAACTTAGGAATACGGGATGTAGATGAATTTTTCACTCTCTGAAGCGTGTTGCGTGAGACTGGAAAGGGATCTGAATGTTCCGTCAGTCCACAACAGGCTGAGCAGCTGCGAATATTTGGAAGTCACGGCCATTCGCTTTTTAATTTGCCTACAGCGCTGGTGGCCAAATTGGCTATTCTTGGGTTCCACCTATTCGCACACGGAGCAGATTCTGGTTGGTTAGAATGTCGTGGAGACTGTCATTTCGACAAGGTTGTCGTAAGCGCTTCACAGTGGCTAGATCGCTACCCTATTGAGTAAGGCACAGGTTACATAAAGTAAAAGGTAGTTCAACTCCTCTAGATTGGACTGCCTTGGTCTCGTAAACGTTAAGAGTTGTCTCTGCATCTGTTCCACCCACAAGATTTGAGGAAACGGAATCGACTTATAGTTACGCTGTTCTGAATTCTGTGCCTACACCTTGTTCTGCACCCAACATCTGCAAAACACTACGGCGCAACTGACTGATAACTTCAATAGCATCTAACCTCTAACTCGACGGCTTTCCTGACAATATCTGGACTATAACATTTGGGCTATCTCCTATCGCAATTTCCGTTAGATATCTGTCTGCTCTTCAAAAGTAAGCCTCTCCTCAATTGCAGAACTCGTAGACTATATAACAGGCAGATGGATTAGGAAACCTAGGCTCACCCGTGTGCAGAGCGAATCCTCTGCTGATCGGTATGAGACGTAGCTTGCCTGCAGTAGAAACACGCCTACAGTGGAAGTGAGCTTGTGTCTCATGTAGGTGTCCACCTGGTTGTCTTGGAATTGGGGGAATAAGTAAGTTTCTTTCTTTGTGACTAAATAAACCGGCTCTACTGTCGATTTTAAAGAGATGTTCTGGATAACCCATCGTCAGCACGGTCTTCCTCAAAAATTCCTAATACTGATCCAGTTGAACCGGAATGCAAGTTATCCACGCTCAGTAGATTGAAGTCTTTACCAACCCAAGCTTATGATAACTGAAGATATCGACTGTTCCATATTTTCTTGCAGTAGACAGAATTTAAAAATGCGACTAACACTCGTGTGTCACAACGAGGTTAGGGCGTGTGGAATCAAGTTCGTCTAAGAGGGACTGGAAATGCTATATATCCGTAATAACGAAAATGCCATTAACAAATCTATTATGAAACAGTGTTTTGAATTATCACCTGCATTCCTTTCTTCAATCGTCACTAATGTTGAGCCTAAAGGGTTGTTTACATCAATATCATCTAGTTGTTTGCTTGGATCCTCCTCGACTTCAACTTGTACGGAGTAAAATCAGGTCTCTAATGTAGTCAGTAGGGAGTCTTAGATTCACCTAATGACAAATAATAAAAGCGCGTAGAAACCAAATGTCTCGTGGATAAATACGTTGATGAATCAATATCAGGGGAAGGTAACCTTTGATAGCTCACCACATTGTTATCCAAACTGTCTGCTAGTTCAAAATAATCCCTTAAGCAGTGAAGAGAAAAAAATTTGCGTATCGGCTCCAAAAATTTAACCAATCAACATGCGATTTTATCGCAAACTGAATTATTCACGTAGATAATTGGTCTTGGTTCAAGTATCGCTGAGAAAACTAACCGCTGAACAATAATGCGGGTAATCCAAGTGGTACTGATTCAGAAATATGTTTAGCACGCGGTAAATTACGACAGGGCAAAACCTGTCCATAGCAAGCACGCACATAGCCGGTGGGAAGTGGTCTCTCAAGAAGAGTGCACATTTTAAAGACGTACACTCTGAAGGAACTTTACTGCGGCAGTGAAAACAACCTGCCGGTAAGTGGATCAAGCTCTAGGCCCAAGGACTACATGCACCCACCTCTCGCCATCAGAGTGCTGTGGAAAAGTTTTTATGTATTATGGACAAAACCGAGACATTTCTGTTCCGAAACGGACTAGTCCTGTGACAATGGAATAAAACAACAGACAAAAAAACTTTTCACCCCTATAGTCTCGGATCACTCAAAATCACAACAAACATCACAATGTGTGGTGTGGCGCTCACCACCTGCCTACTTCGGCCTGACACGCGACCGGTAGCGGGGGTGCTTCGGGCACGAGAAAACACCTGTTTTATCGCACGTTCCAGACAGGTGGTGAACACCGCAATGAACCTAATGTGAAAAACACCAGAACGTCCGTCACTTGAACCGGGAACACCCATATTCAGAAAGAATTTCGACTACATTTTCAGTCGTACCTGAGCAGCCAGTATACCTCCCAAAGAAAGTGTTGACAGAAAATATGGATATTTGCAGTCCGTTGAATGAACAAGTGTGAATTCTGACAGGCGACTATCTGATTCCTGCATCGACGGCTGGATGGGACTTTGCAGAGCACTATACTGCTTTGGTTTCAGTCAAAACTAGTGGATTCTTATCTCGAAATTTTTGGAACTTGAATTTTTCCACAGAAATTCTGGCGAAATGAGGCACTCGGTTGAGTAGTGACGCAATGCATCGTCCATTTCACTACACAACTGCACACTTGGATCAGCCTGACTGGTGGTAGAAAAAAAGACCTGTAACCAAGATATCTAGCACAGAGAACAGCTTAAACACTGGGAGAGCAAACAGAGTTACCAATACTCTGTTGCGTATCAGAGCTTCACGGGAACAACAATGGGATCCAAGTGAAGAGATGTGAACGCTTCATTTACTTCCATCACTCTTCAACGTGGAACATACTTGCTAGGAAGATAGCATTAAAACAACGAAAAAATCGTTGGTTTACACAACACAGTCAGGTTAAAGTCATGGTTTAGGCAAGCACTTTCCAAGCACACAAACCATTGTAGCAATAAGAACTACCGCAGACAGGTTGAAATGATTCGAAATCACTTCGCTGCATGTGAACTGGCACAGGCATATAAGAAGTCGCCGCCTGAAGGTTCTGCTAAAACCGGATATCGCGTAACTTGAACCGCGTGCGTGAAGGATGGTGGTTGCATATCCTGTTCAGGTGCGAATCGGTCACACTGATCAGTCACTCGTGACCAAAAGGTTTGACCACTAGCAAGAAGGTCATGGGTCCAAATATCCCGGAGATTCGTGATGATTCCAAAAAAAGATAAAATAACTAAGCGGTGCTACTTGGCTGTTCAGCACAGATTGATTTAACTCGCAAGATAAAGGTCTACTTGGAGATTCAAGCATCGTCTGATCACCAGAGTAGAAGTTGAAGTCCTGAATTCACTTGCCCTCGGATACAGATAAGACCCATCTGAAGAAATCGTGCCTGATTAGTCCAATGAAGATCGTACAACGGTTGTGCCGTCTAAGAACTTAACACCTTTGTTAAGTCTCTTCTAAATTCGGATGACCGTAATTCAAGCAATGGTACAAAACAATTGATTTCACAACCATGCATAGTATTCTGGTGTACTATTTGCTGTCAGATGTACTTTTAAATGTACAGGGACTTTGGCATTCTCTGTCCATCAGTGCACACACGATTTGTTTGCTTCGACTTACGTGTGTGGAGAACTTTTGGCTATAACTTAAAGCAGATTTGAGAGTAAACCGGTATGTGTAATCACTCAGTCTGTTTTCACCGTGGACTCGACTACTAAACTGAAGGGAGACGGGCAGTGTGGTTGAGCAAACCTACAGTGCAACAAACGAAGCCCAATGCTGTTGAAATTCCTTCCCACTTTTCTTTTATTAATGGTACCCCATTGACTACTGTTGACACACTGTCAAACTTGCTATAATCTAATGTAGGAATAATGTTTTTCTTCTGTTGATACCTGTCCAAAATCGACGACTGAGGTGGAATACCTGGACTTTTTCAGCAATGAATACTATTCCACCAAAGCAGTGCATACTGTGAAATCAAAACTGAGCGGCATGTCCATGCAATGACTTGAAAGGGCACCTACTCAACTACTTTATTGGGCCTCTTCGCTGAAGAGCCACTGCAGTTTTATCAAACTATAGAACGTGTACTCGCCCGAGGAGGACGGTCCATCGCGTAAACCGACTCGTGTCCTTTACATGCTTCAGTAGACCACTGCAATCAGGGTGCTGTTAACTTCCTCATCCTGGCGGTTTTCATAAACATGTAAGTGAAGTTGACTGTATGGTGCGAGTGAGTGGGAGTATAAGATATGACAGACATGGGCGACAAATGCAGGTTGCTACGTTCTCGAATAGAAGGTTCATGTTGTTTGCTTTTACCAGATTGTATATAGCCCTTCAAGACGGTGAACTCAAGAGGCTGGCCATCTGCATGGTGCTCCGATTTTAACGCGCGACTTACGTTTATTGAAAGTATGGTGTCGGCAGATTTTGCGTGCATTTGTTCAAGAATAGTTTGGGCGACTAGTAGCTTAAGTAAGAAGGATCATTTAAAACACAGAATGCACAGGGACCGTAATTTTAAAGCGCGTTACTGGGTCCAAGCAAGTTTTCGGCAACGATGCCAAGGCAGGATATACTTCCGGAAGTTGGCTCAATTTCTAGGTTGAACAAGTGACCTGGCTTCAGGCGCATTCCCATAATAAAGTGGGGTACGTTCATTCTTGGTGACTAGTGTATTCGAGTAACCACTTCTGTTGGCGTTGACGCTCATCGTTAAACATCACCGAACGTGTGTTGACGAAACACACTACTTATAGGGTTGCCGAAAACTCTTCGGCAGCCCACGACCGGTTTCGCCCTTCTTGGTGCTCATCAGGTAGACACAGTCCCCGAGTTTCCGCCAACTTTATGTTCTAATTGGACCCAAATTGAACGAAATTCGACAACTTCACTTATTTGCATACAATTTTGAAGAATACTATCATAAAAGGGGGGTTCAGCTGGGTCTTAGGTGAGACTCCCGTGAAAACCAAATTGGTGTGCAAATGGATTTGTTTGTTGAATGGCCAGACATGACAACAGGAGAGGATTAGCCGTCCACCCGGGAGTGCGTACAACCGGGGTTCTATTCACTGTAATTGCGGGTGAACCGAAGTTTGGACTCACAATTAAATCGTGAGTGAACTTCCGTAAGTCATAGTCCAGTTATCTCAATAGTTGCTGACTACTGGATGGTTAAGTGTCTCTGTGTGTTACGTTGAATCCCTAGCATGATTTGTTGTTCTTGTGGCTTCTGATAGAGGTTTGGTGATTTACGTTGGAGGGATTTTTATTTCAAAGCTATAAATTCAATTTAACCCTTGCAGGTGTTTTTTCATTATAGATGCTTCGGAGAAAGGAAGAGAGAGGATTATTAAAAAGTCAGCTTCCCTACTAGTTGTAAGGCCGCAGTGGTCTCAGTGAACTCTGTGATGGCTTTAGAAATGATTTACCTGAATTAAAAAAGGAATTCCGCCCACCCTTCCTTAAGAAGAAACAATTTAAACAAATGCTTGGTCTTTGTCCATGTCCAATGATGTTTCCATCTTGGAACTTTCTCACCACTTGTCTGAAATTCGGTCATACCACAGCGGGAGTCGTCGTCGTCCACTTGAGTTGTTTGTTCATGTCAGGTTTGTTGGGAACACTAATCGTTCAGTCCATTGAGTGCAGATGGTTACAATATTGCGATGAATGTTCGGGTCACGAAACTTGCCTGTTAAGACAGTGATTTTCCACCACAGCGCGCAAACAGGGGTTCTACACGACAATTTAAGAATAGCAAGGTGCAAGCACATATGGACAGATAATCAACGGACCACTTATTTTCTACATAAAACAGAAAAATCACCAACACTTTCATCATCTGTTAACTGAAAATAAAAGATTGCTAGATTGCGGAACTTCTCAGTGTAGGACCACAATGTGAAAATCCCTCTTATTAGGTGAAACACTACATTTGGAACTGTTTGGATAAATCATCCTCAGGCGAAGCCATCCCTTGGAGAAGGTTGCGCTTTTCGGTCATCCCAGTTATCTATTCCTTTTGACCACTGACCCGTCACCGTTAGAAGTGTGATTTCGCTTAACTGCTTGTATGACTTCGTAATCCTATGTGGCCATAACGATCGAAGGCACTGGTCGATGCGAAAAGTTCATGCCTAGTGCAGGATCGAGAGACACGGCTGTTTGAATCGGCTTCAAAATCAAATGAAGAGTAGTCGAAAGTCAAGCGGTTTACGATTTTTTTTAGGTTTCTAGGCTGTGTTTTGGTTTGCTCGCCTCAGATATTGTCTTTCTGGAAACACATGAGCCCCCGATGATACTTTCATCGAAAAGTTTGCCCAGCGCAATTAAGTTTGGTAGCTAGTTGGTAATGAGTTTGCTGGTTAATTTTGTCCACCACGCAAAACCCACAGACTCGGATACACTCCTTGGAAATCTGCTTACATAGGTGTTTATTCTGACTGAGTCCGATTCCATGTTGTCTCCGCAAAATTCACAAAAGTGGCGTGTTTTTGATGCGCAAACCAGTGGGATATGAGTGACACGAATACTGATGCAAACGCTCATTTGCGGTAGTTATGTACCCTAGAATGCATACTCACGTTTCTCTCGTTTGAACAGTCATCTTCCTGTCCTGACGCAGTCATTCTGTTGAGTCCACACCACAGTGGACTCGAGTTTCGCTCTTATTAGAGCTCATCAGCAGTGCCGAGGTTTGAACTCCGCACATTTGACATGTGAGGCGAGGGTGTTACCACTATTCCACCAGCGCACGCTGGACTCACCCACAACCACCAACACCTGAAACAAAATGTGTCCAGCAGGTTTCAAGCTTCTGTGGCGCTACCTGACTGGGAAGTCCTGACTGGCGGGCCAGTCGAACAACACAACCAAGGTATGTTACTGGGTCGTCGTTCGAGGCGTCGGGCTTTCCGCTCACATCACTCAAGCGCGAATATGTTCATCTGTTCAGACGTAAAAATTCGGATGAGTCTAGCGTGCGCTGGTGGAGTAGCGGTAACACGCGAACCTCGCATGTCAGATGTGCGGAGTTCAAGCCCCGGCACGGCCATTGAATATGCACTGCTGATTTCGCTCTAATAAGAGCGAAACTCAACTCCAGTGCTCCCCCCTTTGGTGTGGACTCACCAGAAGTTATATACTGTGTTTACACGTTCGATCAAATCGTCTCTGATTCTCCGAACATTTCGTGTTCTTAGTGGAGTAGATGAGAATTCAGTTAACCCCGTACGGATATGCTACTGAATATGACACACCGAAAGAGGACTCGTTGGAGATCGCCAAGAAGAAGAAGCAGATTCCAAATAACCATAGACAGAGCAGCACCCTTATCGGGTTCGCGTGCAGCTATTGCCAAGTTTTCCTAATATATATGATTCAACTTGCATCCCCTTGGTACCTGACCCTCATCCCAGCGTTAGAACCATTGTGTTAAAGCAAGGTGCAAGGGGTCCGCATCAGCCAATCTAGCTATTTCAAAATTAACAATTCGTTATTAAACAAGTCGAACTAGACAAGTCTACGCAGTTGTTTATCCAAACCGCGTTATTATCATCATCATCATTACCATCATCCTCATCGCCATCGCTCTCATCATCCAACTAAATCTCGCACGATAATATCGGTACACAATCGCAACCACAACTATCTGATAGGACTGCTTCACCCGTGTTGTAATTATGCAGGACATACGTTGTTTACGGGGAACATTCAGAACTATGTTGACTTGCGTGAAATTGAAGTTCTCGGTATCAGAGTGATCGACCTCGGCCAAGTTCCTTTTATGCGGTTACAAATACGTTTGTAATAAGTAGATATTTCACGGCCCGAATTTTATTTTATTCCATACCATTTCTGTCAGAGTAATGGTGCAAAGCGAGGTGACTTTTGGTGATCGTACCCCAGCCTGATATACTGAATAAAGCTCCAGATATTTCTGAACAGAAATTAACCGATGTTTCGGAATTACGTGCAAGAAGCAGGTAAAGCTCATCCCTATTTGAAGTAGAGATTTAAAGAAAAACTCCAGCCATCGTTGTAGGTCACCGAGTATTCGTGCGAATTCACGCACCAAACAAACCACTATCACAAATACACTAATTTGCAAATCGATTTCGTTTTCACGGGAGACTCAACTGAATCTCTCGTTTATGATATTCTTCAACTGAGTGTGCTGCACATGTTTCAGTTGGTATGACATTCGAAATATCGCAGTCCATTTTCATAAAGGAGACTACTCACAGGGTTGTTTTCGACAGCCCACGATGCTCATTAGGTAGGCACCGTCCCCGAGTTTCTGTCAACTTTTTGTTCTACTTGAACCCAACATCTTTTCAATTTAGGTTCAAGTAGAACATAAGGCTGATGGAAACTCAGGGACTGTGCTTATCTGATGAGTCCCAAAAAAGAGACCTTGTGAGTAGTTTCCCTTATGTGGCTTCCAGTTTGAACTTCACATTGTTGCCCACATCTGATTCGAAGAGTAGTTCCGCTGTCTGGGTGGTCAGCGGTGATATTCAGCACCCAACATGGGTACTCGAATCGGACAATCTGGTCCAGCTTTTCTTACATGGTGGAATCGGGAGACCTCCAGCAGGAGGGCGATGGGCGGTATGGATGTTTTCACTGGTTTGGGTGTTTCGATCAATTAGCGTGTTTGTTCCGTATAACAGAATAACGCTTTGCGTTGTCAAGCGAAAATCACCCAGAGTGTCACCATCAGTCATCAGATAATACGCTATCAACACATATCTTTGCAAGATTATAGCGAAAGTTTCGAAACATAGTCATCCATTGATGGGACAGAACAACAAAGAAGGCCAACTATTTGAAAAGGTGATATACATTTCTGATATAAAAATACTGTACATAGCTGTCAAGTGAAAAAAAGGGTTGCAAAATCTGGATCACTTCTCAAAAAGACTGTCAAATCCACTGTCTTGTATTGCTGAATCCTTGTGAGAGATCTGTGAGAGAGTTGAAAAAACGGTTTGGTGAGGACAGAGTATAGACCAGCTTTCGAGCTACTTGGGAGGGATCTAAGGATTGGCTTCTCCCTTATTAGTGTATTTGCTGCACAGTGCTACAATCAGGACTATATCCTTTTAAGCGTAGTTCTGCTGTGGATACTTCGGTATTTACCAACTAGGAAGTTAGAATCTGCTTAATGGAGTGCATCTGTAGGGCATGCGCTTCACATTTCTGCGAATAGTAGAAAAGCACTTGAGGGGAGTGACTCTATGTCCTGATGAAATAGGGTGTGGAAGAACATCTTCCATGAATTTCAAATTTTCGGAAGTAAGACCTCTCAGCACTTTCCATAATACGGATTGGTGGGATTCGTAAGATGGCCTGACAGAAATCCCAAATTGTCTCGACAGAAATCTAGGGATTACTCGATGCGAATCGGCAGTACCGTAAGGGATAAGCACCCGTTCATGTTTCAGTCCGCAGTTTTGACACCCCGTACGGAGGACCTTATTTCCAACTTCAGTCATTTTGGACTTTTTGTTATGACACTGTAGGATTCCTCTGGTGGTATTTTAACAATTTCATTACCACCCAGACATTCCTACATAAAAATGGGTTGGAATTTTCGTAGAACCTACCAAATGCGTATTTGTTTCCCTGCAAGTTGTTGTTCGTGTATCCGAATCAACCGAGTCATTCTGGTCCACCGTGTCCATTAGCTGTCGAATGTAGCTGATCGCATATCGCAGCGTTCGGATTTTCGTCAATTTCGTGTCTTTTGGAATTTCCGGTAGACATGCACGCAGTCGACAAAACGCGACATTTAAAGATCGTGTTCGGTTCTTGTCTTGTTCACGCTGATGTTGTTTTCTGGCGTTTGGGATGGATCTACCTGATCTGATGGACGAATGATATGGACCGGTAGGGTTCTAAAAAGAGATAAATGTATTCGATGAACACATGTTTATTTCTACCATTATTAACACCATCACCGTCAGCATGAGAGACAACAACATCAGTATTGGCTCTGATGCTTCACTGCCGTACAACCACAAAGTTTGTCTAGTTCTATTTAAAGCCTCAAAGTAAAGAGAGTAGGTGAGGGAGGGTACCTGGTGCCGATGTGTCGCAAGCATTCTGAAGTATCTACATCTCCAAGCGCTCAATCCGGAAAGAAACTGACAGCACGCATGCCACCGACATCGATCAGCTGCCATTTCTTGCAACGTCCCTAGCCAAGTTCACGGGGGTCACAAGGATCCTATCCTGGAAAAAGGAATGCGCCAACAAGACCCAAGCTCTTTGTAATCTCATTCGTACCTGTCTATCAAGTCACATGTTGTCTACCTCGCAGTTTGCGTCACTTTGAAGGAGGTATGTAGAACGACTCTCGTTTCGGTAGACCATGTTTCGGCATGCGCAACCCATGGCCGGGCCACTGCAGCTGATGGTGGTGGATGTTTTCCTCAACTGAAGCACCTGCGGCAAAACCAAATGCCTGTTTCCTGATTAACCCGTTGCAAATCCGTTGGCGCCACCCGACGCTAGTAATGCATCTGGCGGTTAAAAACCACTGATATCCATGCTTATTCTGAACCAAACGCTCAAAATGCTTAATGAAAACCGGGTCATCTAAATACAAACACTTTAGGCAAAATGTTCATGAATTCAACAAACAACAAAACATCTCGTCTGAATAAAATAGTCCTAAGTGATAAGTTTCTCGGAGAAATGAAGCAGCATATCATGAATCTGGAATGATAAAATGGGATATCCATCCAAGGTTGTCTGGTTTATATAGAATTAGCTCATTAGAACCTATTCTTCACCACTAGCAATGAACCCCGCCTCAACGTAATCAGATGAAACCTGCCTGGACAGAAGCGTGAAAATCGGGACCGACTGATGACAGCACCTGTTTTGTCTGAATGGTTCCAGCGGGATTTCTCAACTGCAGCAGTATGGTCTTTATCCCTTGTGTATATCTGCGTACTGCAACCGAATTCCTATACAACGTTCATAGGAGCTGCTCAACATCATACCATCGAACTCTCTTCTTTCTGAAGAATATACTTATTCGGAATACACCGCATGAAAGTGCGGTTGTAACGGGCAAAACGGATAGCGTTACCCGTTTCATTTGCTGTGTTGGATACTGCGCTTCATGGCTAAATTAGTCTACACGAATTAGGCTGTTAACGACGCTTAACCTTGTGACTTCTGGGGGGTTCAAACCCGCAGCGAATGGACTAAGACTGAGATGCCGCAATCTACGACTCTTCCACAGTGTGTGGAGGAGTACACGTGATTTAGCTCTGGTCATCCTTATCAGCTGAGATTACCTAAACTTACAGAATACCCTCTTTATGCCGGGACTCAATGTAATGATGCTCTTGTTCATTCGAAAACAGGTCCTTCGGCTAAAAATTAACTTTTAATTTGCCCTTATACCGTCCTTTACTTCTTACCAACACAAAATCCTTTGCGTGTGTCAGTGTTTTTTTGGTGGCTCTCACACGACTCAGTCCAAGCCCGCCAGATTAGGCACTGTCATGTTCATGCTTTGAGCTGTTTCACGAATGAAATCGGTTAGTGTATGGCGATCGCAACTGCACGGTCAGTCCTGCACCGAAAGCGAGCCTAAGCACAACCAATGACCGGAAGACGATACAAACCGGAATATTTTAGCATGTGGCGATCATCATAATGTCTGCATTTCTGAAATGCAGGTGAAGATCCTGTACTGATTAGCACCTGAGATTTGCATCCATATCGAACAACGCCGAATTCCGAATATGACTGAAGTATCCGGAGACAGCGTGGTTGTATAGTCAGCCGGATTTTGTATGGTATATCATACTTTCAAATATCACAAGACATCGAGTTTGTTTCCTGATGTGAATCATTCGGCCGAATATAAACAAAATGCTAGACCACTCTTTGGAGTGTTGCTACAAAGAGCTAATCCTCACTTATCAGGCCCGCGAAAGTCTTTGCAGTCCTGCAAAACCAAATGAAAAAGTAGGCAGCTCAGAGGAATCTTCCATATGAGAAGTCGTCAAGCGAGAAGCCAGCCAATACTTGGTCACGTGATGTGGATTCCGTGACTGAAGGATGAGTCCTGTCTAAATGCGAGTTCTTCACACTGCTAATCAGCCGCTCTTGGCCGAACGCTCACTCTTCAATTACGAGCTGGGAGATTGCGTTTTCGAATCCCCTGGAGGTATTTTAGACGCACGCTGCTATTTGTTACAAATGAGGATGACACAGCAATACAATGCTTCTCAACTTTTCACCATAGATTGTCTTCACTTGCATGACAAAATCTCGACTGCGAAATAGCATCAGCCACGCCAACACCCATGGCATACTTTGGTGCTGTAAAGGATACTAAAGTATGTAGTGCATATCTCAGCTCTTGAAGAACACCTCAACATTGAGAGAAACAGTGAATGCCATCGCGAGCAAAGCTGATAAAACAGAAATTATTGACTTGCTTAATTGTCTACTTCTCTGTATGCTATAGGTACTAATTCCCGTTACCGAGCTGGTTGCCATAGTTTCCGAAATTACGTAAAATTGAGCAGTCTAACCTAACTGTACAAAACCTGTCAGTTTTTAGTATGTCCGTACTCAGCCACATAAACTGGCCTGTGATTTTCCATTTCATTTCGTCAGTTAATGAGTTTTATTTTAAGACATGCAGACAGAGAAATTTAACTGAGCCTCAAGCATGAGGTCTGTTGAACAATAATTGGTCAGTTAGTAGTCGAATGAACAAAGAGCACTGGTAACTGGGCGATTGTGGAAGGCCCACCTGACTTTGTAGATGTATAATCTCAAACTTGCAGCCATAATGACTGAAATAGTCAGCAGTAAGTTCTCCGTTTAGTAGAACACATCAGAAACCACTTACACCGAGGTTCGAGCCATGAAACCAAGGGTTGCTGTGACCAAAACTCAAGCTACCTTGCATTCTATACTACCCCATGTACACCGATCGGGTTTGCACGGGATTTTCACTTTTTTGGTCAATAGTCTAACGAAAGAAAGCGAAATATCCTGAAAAACGTTTAAACAGCTTTCCGACCTGTCTTTTTACCAACAAGTCATAACAACCCAATGACTTTCTATGGCAGTCTCACCGTGTAACTGAGGTTTGTCACGTCTGAGCTGTTTGTCCACGGGGATGCCGTTCTCATAAAGCCATCGTCTGTGTCTTCGTATTTGACTAGAGGTGGAGATGAGGTTTTGTAAACACACTGGTTCCTTGCATCCTGTGTGTTATGATGGGTAGTTTGAGATTTGCCATAGTACACAGCTTCCGCTGTTATGGCTTCTTCCAGCAAGTAGCAGCCACTGTCACGTTCGGTAAGATTTGCTTGACTGCCGTCCGCATTCCATTCACTTGTAAAAGGCATGCTAGCCGCCACCAACTGATCTCCATACGGACAGACTGAAGTGAAATCCTGGGAGTTTATGCCCCATTTGTTAGAGCGGGAGGACGAGTCACTGTATTGAAACGTGGGCTGGAGAACTTGAGAATTGATGTTATTCTCGGGAATTGTTGCATACGTCTGAGATGCTGTTCTAGAATTCACATTTCTGAGGGTATCTTGCATTGGGTAGTGGGTTTTGCTGGCTATCAGGAAGGTATAATCTTCTGGCAAAAACTTTTCAGTGAAGACATTTTGCACATCTGGCTCCATGTAGTAAGGCAAGTGAGCCGTCATCATTAGAAAAGTGATAGGGATACGAAAGGTGATTAGAGTTAAATACGTTCTCCTGTTAGGTTGATCCATCCTTGCAAGCACCATGTGGTGCGCGTCGAACGTTCATTGGTTGTTCGTTTGACAAAGGGAAGAAACCGCAGCACTGAATATTCCAGCACTTTCTCACCTGGTCAGCCAGCGCACTTCCTCCCACCCCATCACCTTGTCCCAGTTGTGTTGGCACAATCAACACTGACTTCGGTCGTCTGTGCGTTTCGCCCCCCCCCCATCCCCCGACAGTTCAGACCCAGCAATTCATAGTCAGCTTTCGGCTGTGATTATTGTCACCGTTGATTGCGTCAGCAAGACGAAGTGTAATCTGCCGATTGTGAAGCAGATAACAGACACTATTGTGCAGGCTGACATTTCCCATCGAGGCCTAGTCCCATTACCATTTAGAGAATTGCTACCCATTTTGCCGATCAGCTGCACAATGACGAAGGGATATGTCAGATCTGACAGTCAACGGGGCAGTTGATGGGCGGTGTATGTCCCGTTTCTCTGTGATCATCACCAAGCAGATGTTTGATTTTTTCCACTCTAGAGTCGGATGCAGCTGCCAAAATTTAAATCAGTAAGTGTATCGGAAACATGCTGAGTATTTAAAACAAAACGTGTGACGAGCATGAACTGGACGATGATGGTGAATAGAAATGGACAAACTTTGAAACGACAATAAAACCGTGACTTTATATTGACTGTACTCGGGGGTTGAAAGTTTTCTGGTAAAAAAAATTCACCGCTGACAAGAGTGTAAATTATTAGGCTTATAGGAATATGAGAGTAGTGGTCAACTTGCTCTTCCCTTTACAATTTAAAATACTGCATATAAGGGGATTCAACCAGTAAAAAGTTGCCACTACATTGATATGTATGGTTGTTCGAGAGATCTTCACAGGGGAAAATGTCCTTAGTGAAGACATCTTAGAGTAAAAAGTCGAAAAGCAAGTAGCGTTAACAGAAAGACACGTCTAGGGACGGACCTGAACAGACGATCTCTCGGTTATCGGACGAGTGCTCAACCAACTGCGCTTCTGTCATTCCTACGCACCTGAAATTTATGGCTGATTCGTCACACATGTACCTAGTGGATTTACAGTTGGTATCTGTCAGTCCCATTAGTGAGCCTCTCGTGTGAATTCCGTAGGGGACCGGGCATTATTAATGTCCAGATAGCCCAAGGGTACTGTAGTAAATTTTCAGAAATTAGAGGAGGGTTGGTATATGCTGAAATGAGAAGACCAAGTACACATCTAGGGATGGACTTGAACCGCGACCTCAGGCTTTCAGCCACGTAAGACCCATAAGAGAACAAGCGTATCACGAAGCCGATTTCCTGCGCGGTTGTGCTCCCTGAGAGTGAATTCCCCCGGAGAAAACAATTTCCAAAGCCGTCGTTTTTCTATTGAGCTCTCAAAAGAAATCGTCAGACAAATAAAGAGCTCTAAAAGTACTGTAAAAGTTCAACACCCCCTAACACACATTTCAGTCTTTTAAGATCGGTCTCTTAATTCCACTTGTATGAAATACAGCTCATAAGATTTTACTTCACGGGAATAGTGGAAATGACCCAAAAGTTGATATACGAACCCAGAAATCGATAGGAATCAATACAGACTATTATGAGTTTCACTACATTTATGTGTGACTTTTAGCATTGAAACAAGAATCTGCAAACTACAGGCCTCTGGTATTGCTCGGTTAAATCAGGACGAAAAGCTTTACATTTAAGGGCCAACCATATCATGTCGTTAGAATTCACTTCTACCAGTCTCGGTCTCAAAGACAGATTACTTGACAGACCATCCACGAGGATCGTGAAAAAGTTCAGAATAACATTTGGCCGTTCTCAGATAGTCAGAATTCCTGACCAATTGCGGCTAAGCAGCGAAATCACTTCGAAGAATATTCACCGTGCTTGAAAGTATGTTTACTGGCTGCGTGCGCCTTCGTAAGTGGCGTCAACTATTAGCTAAGCGCAAACACTGTTTCTGTTTACAGTTCAAGTGAGGAAGAACAGCCTTTATCACATCCAACCCTCAAAACATACCTAATGGTTTTGCGATCTTCTTCTAAAGTAAGCTTTATACTGGGTAAAGTTCGATGACTTGAGTCCTCTTTAGTCTACCTATATTGCGGACCAGTCAATCAAAACGAAGCATAGTCATCCACTCCCTTGATTGCACTGAAGTCCGGTTGAACAGGGAAAAACGAATTGGATATTATTTTGTGCCAAATGGCAACGGATCATCGCTGTTCGAGAAGATGAATGCACTCGGATTTCCACCAAACGATATTCAAATTCATGAACCTGTGAACGGTTCTAAACTGTCAAATTCAGTTGAAAAGGGTCCAATGGTATTGTACTACTTGCATTCTCAGCTCTATGCGGAAGGTGAGAAATGACATGTTTGGTGCACTTTAGGAAGAACCATTTAGATAAGCGTTTACATGATAATTGTATGCCAAAGCTTTCCATGATTATCTGTCAAAACTATGGCCCAGTAGGATGCGCTAAGCTGCATGCCCTCAGAAATTTGAAACAATAAAAGAAGAGAATGGAGTTGAGGAATATGGCACATATTGTATTGCCGTGTTCCTCGTGGACACCATTGTTAAAACATAAAACATTAAGCCTTGAAAGCAGCAACTCTAAACAAATGTTTAGACACTCTGTAAGGAGACGATGGTATGAACATCACTGAGCTTGTTTTCGTAAGGATAGATTGAAGCGTGTCCAGCCTAACACGGAAAGACCTACATTGACTGCATTCTAAATGGCGATCACAGTACTTGCTATCACGTGATTCTGTCAATTGGTCTTTCGAGTTGTTTTGCACTACCACGGTCTCGGTACAGGAAACAGCAACACTCTCAGATAGAGCAAACTGCGTGGTACTTGAGGAAGCCAAACCGCGGAAAATTCTTCGATGATTCTGAAACGACATCTAGAACATCGAAGACTCCAAGACATCTCGTATCCTCTGAACACACACGCGATTTAAAAATTATGTCCCTTTGGATTTGGCTTCTTCTGTGGTCGTTTCCTCTCGAATACAGATGAGCTACAACGTTCGTGCTTCTCCATTAGCCCCGACCGCTTTGAAACTCTCCGAAGCCGACCCCTTCCTCGGTCTGGTAAAAATAAGCCCCATAAATAGAAAACTGAGTAGGATACGAAGAGAGGATACGGAAGTACTAGAATATGAAGCCAGTGTTCTTTTTTCCTAATTGGACAGCACCAGTCACGGACTAGAATAGTAGAGGCCATATCCAACCAAAACATATTAAGATTTTACAAAGCCTTGTGTCACCGACATTTTTTTGAGGCTTTATGGACCTGAAGATCCAACACTGATCCCCACGAAAAAGGGATGGGAAGCAGCTGCCTTTGTACTAGCAAAACAAAAAAAGTTGCAGTAAATTCAGTGAAAATAATTAGCAAGCTGTTACACAACAGAACCGATGACTGTCTGACACCATGGAGATATTAAACACTAAAACCAATTGTCTCTGTCCGTTGTAATGAACATTATCACATCTTACTGCAAGTAAATCATGGAAAGCTCATCCGCCAAATCCTTTGGAAAGAAAACCCCTGTAAACTGCACTCCGAAAACAGAACATGGTTTCCACCAGCTCTGATAGTTCAGTCTTTTGGGATGAAAATATACTCGGAAGAAGGCCACTTCAGTGTGTTCTAGTGGTCACACTATTTCCACATACCTTATGGCTTCATCTGAAAGGAGGGAAGAAGGGTGTATGAAAATGCCACCTATTCCAGTCTCGAAGTTTTTTCTGGAACTGGGTTCTGGAGAAAAATTGCTGTGTTAAATGCTTTTGGATGACCATTTTGTACTTCCATTGGACAAGAGTGACAGCCCTAAGTGGATAAGTGGAACGTGTGACACAACGTTATGGCACAATTTATTTACTCGCTGCTTCTGGAATGCTTCAAAACTGACAGCCTTGTTTGACAAATCAACCTGAACTTTCAACCGCTAATGCAGTTAAAGCATGCCTGCGACGTGTGACAGACTCGTGTCACTCAGGAAGTTACAAATTCTTCATCGCTGCGCAATTTCAGCGCTTCTCATTCATTAAGTCTAATGGGATAAACCATGTTTGAAACCGTCCTCCGAAGCCATTTTCGAGACTTTCACGCAACTCGATGAGAGTGGACCCGTATATACACAAGTGTGTTTGTTGCTCGATCAGCTTAGCAGGAATCACAGATTAATCAGAGGAAGGGGTACATCACAACGCTTAAAAATACAGCAGAGTAAGGAAACTATCAATAGGAAGTATAGGTTATTACTGAATGTGTCATAGATTAGAGTGACCAAAGCATGTGGCCCTCTTACAAATGACATCGGACATCCTAGCGTAAACGGACTGAAGGCATAGGGGGACCCAGTGTTAAGGTTAGTCACCAGTTTTCGTTGAGTTGGCTCATTTCGGAAAAAGCTGAAGCCTAGTTTTCAGCAGCCCTGTTAGTAGTGTGTTTCCCGAAGGAAATTGGGCTCTTGTTGAGTTCATTAGATAAAGTTGTCCCGGCATTGAACGTTTTTGTACACTTGAGTGGTTGTTCCTAACATTCTCATCATCACATTGGACGATCTAATAGTGGCCAACCCTTCGAGTGTAGATTCTGTGATGGTTTTTCAGGATTTATCACGCTTGAACTTTGCAAGCACAACCCCTCTTGGTGTCTTCACAATCCAAAGTCGATTGAAGAGGTGAGAAGCAGTTCCCAGCTACTGATACCTTGTTGGGCTTACCAGAACTACCCCTCTCCCAAATGGTGAGGGCGGCATTGGTAAACGAGTATTAAATAAAGGCGAATGGGCGCTGATTCCTTACAATAATTTCGCAACCGAGTTTCACACTCATCGTAACTGTAAATTGTTATTTTGTTTTCAGAAAAAACACAATACCCGTCGGACGAAACGTTTTGAAGTTGAGATAAACTCTGAGCGACTTACGGACTGAAAAGCGATGTGGTGGCAAACACCAGTGACAAATATTTTCAGGTTGCCGATAATAGCCATCCATTTCCAGTGTAAGTCCATCGGGCGTTCACAAGTGCTGTGTGATAGTCAGATAATTACTCTCACATTAGTGTCCTATGACTGTGTTGATTATACAAGTTTCTCTGTTCTCTACTAAAGACCTCACAAAAAGGGCAACGCAAATTTTTTCAAACATTATTGTTGCACTTCCATAGGCAACTCAAAAGAGCTCCGAGGAGGTTCGAGCAATACCGGAGAAAAAATAAAGGCCATGCTCCGGACGTAATACACTACTCATAAGGTTGCTGAAAATTATTCGACAGCCCACGACCGGTTTCGCCCTTTTTGGGGCTCATCAGGTAGACACAGTCCCCGAGTTTCCGTCAACCTTATGTTCTGCTTGAACCCAAATTGGGCTGTCGAAGAATTTTCAGCAACCTTATGAGTAGTGTATTACGTCTATGCATGTACCGCGATATCTCGAATATCGTACCAACTGAAACATAAGGCAGCCTGGTGCAGCACATTCAGTTGCTACGAAACGAGTGATTCAGCTGGGTTCCAGGTGAGTCTCTTTCAAAAAACAAATTGATTAGCAAATGAATGTATTTCGCTACAGGTCATGCTTATTAAATGACGAGATGCACTTTGCGAACTCGTGCTGGAAGTAAGCAGCCGTGCGGATCGAAGCAGTGGTAAATGGTAGACGACTAAGTAGTGTACTACAGTTGCGTCAGACTACTAACTCTATTGGGATTGGGGCTGTCAATTCACATGTTTGTTCTGTTGTGAAAATCAAGGTACGCGAACGTGAATGTTTTCAAGAGGGCAACCCTGTAGAAGCCAGTTTTAAGCATGTCTATTTAATTTAGTCTAAAACCCTAGACAGAGCTCTATCCGAAATCAGAGTTCGCAGTATTTTGTTGAATTCACTGGAGAAAAGCAAAACTCCTGACGATTGCTTCTTTGATTTTCGGCCACAGTTACTCTTTCTTTCTATCCCCAATCCAAGGTGATTTTTAGTAGGAGGTCATTCTTCGATGACAAGATATCCTGAACGAAGACTAAACCATGAACGACATCTTGAACTGTTGTGGGATGACACATCCATTTACGTGGAATCCAGGGGAAATTATGTCGAATAGCCACACTGAGATCCTCTTACAGACCGAACAGAATACATGCCCAGGATCTCCTCCAGTGGAGAGCAAAATGAATCCATACAACCATCCATTTATTCACAAGATGACGAAGCCAGTCAGACTGCAATGCCAAAGGACAGTTTCGCAATTATTCATGTAAATACTATGCCGTTCAATTTTTCTTCCCTGGGGAAATAATGATCAAGCCATACGGAATACACAGCTCCTAAGAAATGGCTGATGCACACAGCACTACATAAGCCTATTAGTATGGAGGTACACTGCATTACAAGCAGCTGGTTTTGACAGGAACGGATTGTTTGTTGTTGTCCCAATCAGATAATCACACACACACACACAACGAAATCGTCCACCTCAGAGATGGGGATGAAGTGGTGGTGATGGTGATTTACTTCCACCAGTTCCACGGTCATCTAACATCCTCATTGAAATTCAAATGCTAATTCGTTGGATCATGAACCATACAAGGGGGTCCATGAATTTACGATTAAGTGCGAGATCCTATCTGATGAGTGTGACAGACAAACTGATGACAACTGGAAGTTTACCTGAAGGCCTGGTTACAATCACTTGAAGATTGTGCTGGACTGGCTGATTTGGGATAATGGTCTCATAAACGGTGAATTGCACAACGCAGTAGAGTAACTGAAACGTCGCAGTAACAAATCCATAATTTTGGTCTGGTGGTGTTCCGACTCATAGAAACGACAGTTAGACATGCAACAGATCAGCTGGAGATGATTCGACTTGAACGATAAAGGCGTTACAACTGTTTGACCCACAACTGCGCGGTTGCTATGCCGGTTGCCTGAGAACGAATGAAACGAAGTAGATAACAAGTTGAAGAAAGTAAACTAACGGTTTCAAAGTATACTAACAAACTAACGGGAAAAAATCAGAACTGAATCATTGGAATAACTGTATTCGAAAGAGTTTTTGGTGCTTTTCTATCCCTATTTTTCAATCTAAAGTAGGTCCTACTTTCACTGCCTATTCGGCAGTTTACCTTCCACCACCAGTGGAAACTCAAAAAGTGTTCGATGACTACAATCCACAAAAGCTTTAACTCGTCCAAAAAATCGTAACAGGTCCTGAAATTATTAAATATCTGTACAAAAATACAAACTGCGAACGTTATGTTGGATTTACGATTAGCTACGACTAACCAGTGTGCTAAGCGGACAGTATAAATACTGACTAAACTGCGAAATGTACTGAAAAGCTTCAGCGTTGTACGAAGTAAGTGAATTGGATTGAATACCATGACAACCTACCCGTAAAGTAAACCTTTTTGTTTTATCGTCACATTATTTTGAAGTCACTGCATTTCGTACAGAAATTTTAGTTTCAGAAAGCGACCGTTCCGACCAGTGGCCCGTTGATGCACCATTGGAGAAGGTTTGGACCTGATCGCTATTCACCCGGACCATTCTGAGTTGAAGAAAGTTTGACTTCAGCGCATAACTTGCCTTATGAAGTAGTCTTGTTTTTGAACCTCGAAAGCGAAACTCGAGTTCAGTGTCTTTCCTATTTGATATAAATCCACAGGAATAGTTGCGCGAGAACAATAAGAGAACTTTTCAAATCAGATTAATGTGAACGTGCATTCAGCAAATCCCGCGCAAACTCCAACCAGTCAGGTTGTGGTTTGACAAGTAAGTTTTAAATTAACTGTCGTTTTTTCTAAGCAAAGGGGGACGGTTCAAGGTAGTAAGTACAGAAACATGAGGGCCAGATATTGCCTTCTCACGTATCGACCCTCGAACCCAGAATTTATTCATGAACACTTGAAACTTTACTCAAACACTTATCGCTGAGATGATGCGAAGCCACACTATTCCAGTAGCACTTTACAAGTAACTTAATCCAGAGATCATGCTGGCCCAACTATGCGGTGATAAGTGTTTGTGTGCGACTGACTTCTGCAGAAGTTAATTCTGTCAGTGGCAGTTTAGAAAAGGATTTGGTGCACTGCACGGAGAAAAAGCAATTAACAGAGAACAATCCACGAGTCCTTTCCCCAAAAGACATTCTTAAATCATTCAAGACCTTAATACGCTCCAATTATGTTGGTTTTTCGACTCTTGATGATGACTTTGCCCAATGGTTCCGAGGAGTCACTTTATGAGCTCAATAAAGAATCCCAAGTTGGTTGCGCATATTGTCAGTTTCCCATTCTCCCGAGCCATCTACCTATTATGGACGTTATTTATCACAGTTCTGTGGGACACAAAAACCAAAAAAAAATGGAAGACCACGAGAAATGCTTAGAAGACTTCCAACGCCGCTTGAATGTCGAAGAACTGTGCTTATAATGGTTTATTTTACAGGTGCATGTTATTCTGGGAAAGTGGCAGGGGACCTGAACACTTTCAAATCTTAGTCCAGACGGGGGTGACAAACCGTGTAAAAATGGTATTCATTGCAATTCCGTGGTCGGTACAAAAGAAAAATACATTGTCCTGATATATTACCCGTCTTCTTCGACGCCTACTTTCCACACCCACAGGACACGCGTTTGTCCATTATACTGTCTACCCCTGTATGGTGGCTACATGGGCAGACGTAAATGCGCACGGGACTAGTACATGAGGACACGCCGAATACGCGTGCCCTTTCAAGCTTGTCTGCAAGTGCTTCTTCGTTTTTGTCAGACTAGCTTTTATGGATGTTTGTTTGAGACTTTACAACGGATGCGACATGGTGTTATAAATTTATGGCACACGCATCTTGTGAAAAAGGGAGATGTTAGAGGTTCGCCGTCAGACCGTCACCTCAACAAATTTCGTGTGCACATGAAGGATGAGAGTGGTAGGTGTGTGTGTGCTGGAAAGACATAGTACTGAAAGTGTAGATGTGTGTGAAAAGCCAGGTGGACGGGTGGCACACTTGTTCTCATTTGACAGCTCGCGTGGCCGTGAGCGGTTTACTTTATGTTTGTCTGTAGGCAAGTCATCGACAGGCTGTTAACAAACTAAGGGTTTGCTCCCAACCCCGGGCACACTGCACACACGTGTACAAGGCAACATCTTTCGCGGACATGGTGTTATCCTGACTACGAATGCTTAAGATGATGTAGCGCGATAGCCCGATTAAACAGGCATTTCAGGCTGCATGACCCGTAAGAGAAACTATATTGCCGAATCAGATAGCAAGGTTTCTTTTTCGCGCCTGGCTTGCTACATGCTGCCATAAAGATTTACAACCAACCAAAGATTTCCCATAGCCACGATTTCACACATTCGTTTTGCGTCAGACTTGTCTGTCCGTTCGCGGAAATAAAAACAACGCTGATCTGCGCAGTGATGCATAAAGACGAACTGATTTGTGGTTCGATTGCAGGATGAATGGTTTTGGTCACACGTTAATAGCCTGCGGATCGAGATTTTTCAGATAAGGCCGCAAGTGTAAACGGTGAATGATAAATGGAAACGGCGGTGCGTACTGCACACTCAGTGGGGGGGAGGGGTGAAAGTTAGCTGGGACTATATCGGTGTAGGTCTGTGGCAACGTTCCATCGAGAAGCTAGTATAGGGAGCAGATACATCTAAATTTGCTCTATATCAAGTTATTTTTTACAAACTCGTGTTATAACTTCAAACTTTTGAATTTGCTCAGAAGATTGTGATTCCATCTATTCATGAGATTTGATTGGCTGGACTGGAAACACGAGACAGTTCAAAAGGCAGTGAAGTCCAGTGTAAGAGTTTTCAAGGCTAGCCATTGGATCTAGGTTAGAATCGTGACTGACCAAGTACTAATCAACATGTTCAAAACACAAAAGTAAATAAACGATTGCTTCAATCCCCGTGACTGTCATTTACATCAAGAGCCACTGATCATCAGAATGCTGATTGCGCCAGTTCGATCTCCTCGCCTGACTCTTTCGCTCATGAGACTGAGTATGAGAGGCATTCAGTGATAATATCCCATTCCAATTCACACGAAATTGGTCAACTGTTAAAGCTGGAGAGCAGCTGGCTACCCTTTCACCTGGTCGAAGTTTTCGTTTTCACTCAGTTGACAACATTGAATTTCTATCAACTAGACACCTATTCCTTGAAATCGTGATTTCTGTTCGAGGAACACACTGAGCCTTCTTGCGGTAGTGCAGAACGCGGAGGCCAAGAGCCGTCTGGTGTGCCCTCTGAATGCCTTGAGGATTTCCGACTCCATTACCATGCGGTTTGTAGAAGAAAACACGACTGGACTTTTGTTAATCTAAACCAGAGTTCACACGAAAGTTGTGAAACCATGGGTATTCACTGCGACATTCGCACGGCACATTTTACAGTATGTAGCCTTTTGGGTTAGTGGTAGGACTCTGTGTGATTACATTGTTGTGAGAGGTCTTTCACCGTTTTTAGATTCAATGCTACGATTCCTTCCTGCAGCTTCATCTTGAGGGGAGGTTACGTAATTGAAGAGACCATTTTAGGATTTCACGACTTGGTATGATGTTATCTCCCCTCGTTTAATGACGAGTAACGAATTGGCTTATTTGCCTGTGGCGGACCCCTGTGGGCCGGGAGGAGTGCTGCATTAAGTTTGCTGAATATCATTGATCATGAAGGTCCACTAAGCACAATCATAGTGCACCATTTTACCATATCGCAAACTGTCGTTTCCTTTCTGTCCAAAAATGTATTTTAAATCACATTATACATGAGCAGTAGGTAAGAAATAACTTGAGCTGGAATTGTTTTTTGGTAGAGCTTTAAAATGTGTTCCACAAAGTAAACGAACCTGAATAAGGGCTCAGTAATTTTTGAATACGTTCGGTGTCATGAAAGGTACAGTGCATTTCAGTGACCAGCTAATGGACACTTGGCCTTTTCGCTTTCCCTCGCCTTTGGTAAAAAATTGAGACAACTTCATAGTGGATATACTATAAAAAATGCCCAGATTGTTACATTCATGTCTGACGACAAATTCTATCATTCAAAAGCCGGGTTGCTCAAGACTATTAGATGACATGAGTAAAGCCGATCGAAATAAGTTGGAATAATGGAGCATCTAGGAGCACTTAACTGACCGTAAACAGTTTAAGTCTGATGACGACACTGAAGTTGATGACGATGACGATGATGACGGCAGAGATGGCTCAGTGGTTGGAGCTCGAATTTACTGACCGGAAGGCCCGTGGTTCGAACCCGACCTCTGCCTCTCGACGTCTCCTGTCTAGGCTTGGGCAACCTGACAGTATCCCAGCCCTCGTGCTTCCTACGGGTGGCATGGCAGTTAGGCACCGAAAGGGTGCTATAGCTGAACGATTTTTTGATGACGATGATGTTGTTCGACCAAGTCTGTGGCTGTATAAGCTGTCAGCAACAGGTGTCACGTATGTTTGAGAATCCGCCCTACCGTTTGCAAACCACTGACATCAGTCGGACCAACAAGTGAAGACTTCGGACCAAGTGCACAAAGGTGATTACGTGGATAACAGGTTAGTTAATGTAGGGGAGGGTAATAGTCTCAGAGGATAAAGGGAGTTGGCGTACTACTTATACACTCATCTGCATACCGATTTGGTTTTTGACGGAGGACAAACCTGGAACCCAGCTGAATCGTCGAGTAAGAACATCCTAAACGTGAGTTTCAGCTGGATTCCAGGTGAGTCTCCTGTCAAAGCCAAATTAGTATGGAAACGTATGTACTGGTCGAATTTCGTGCAATTTGGGTTAGAGTAGGACATAAGGTTGCCAGTAACTCGGAGATTGCGCCTACCTGATGAACCCAAAATGGGAGGACGAACCCGTTGCGGGCTGTCGAAGTGCTTTCAGCAACCTTACGAGTAGTGTATTACGTCTGTGCGAACGTGGCTTACCTTAACCAAACTCAACACGAATGACAGTGACTTCAAATAGTAAAACCAGAAGTAAAACGATAATGGATCGTGACCTAACCGTGGAAATATCGATCAGATGCACAAGCTTAACCGCGCACTGATGATATTTCTTAGACTGGTGACGAGAAGCTTGCAAGCTAACTACCAAGTTGGGCGAACATTCATCAACAGCCATCTAATCAGCTTGCAGTGAACAAGCTGACATAGTATGGCATGATCCTTTCATGTTACACGACCAGAACAACGAACAATCTGTCGGGCAATACACACTCACTTTACTTCGGGACCAATCCGGATATGTGACTTTATTGTGTAGTTTATCAACTTTCCGCAGCTCTTTGCATCTTAACATTCGCTACGCTGTCGACGAACCTCTTCTGCGTAGAATGGTGACACAACGATGCATACAGGAGTGTAGCTTTTTAAACTGTGGAAAACTAGGGCCCGTAAACTTTGCAGACCTGAACTAGTGGTTAACTATCCTGCATCCAAACTTGGGTGATTCCTATACTAAATGAGCTGAAACGCAGTTCGCAAACGCAGTGGAACGTGCCACTTTACCTGAGTATGAGTTCACTGGCAAGCCCAAAATGGTCCTGCAGCGTCTTGCAGTAAAAGCACGGGCATCATGACATCAACAGCAAGACATAAGAACAGAGGGCTAGCGTAGGACAAAAATCAGAATTAGTGAAGGTACATTCTAAATAACTGAGAAGCCCGATGAAGCGGGCCAACACTAACTTTCCAGCTAATAATTTTGGAATCTGGGTCACCCGTTTTCTCCTGAACCGTCAAATTTCCTTCTGTGGAGCAAATCCCCTGGTTGAGGATGACTGCTTTACGTGTGTAACAGTTAATGATGGATCGTCTTAACATTTACCCTCAAGTTGATTAAGGCTGGATAAAGACCTCAGTTATGCCCGGATGCATCGCCGAAACCAGCCTCAGCCAAATTCTAATAGGAATACCAGTACTAATTCGCTTGTCCTGGAACACATTTATCAAAACACCGGCGACCCATAGTTTTACTTATCTTCCTTGCAACTTTATTGCTGGCTGCCATTCACTGCAAAAACGATAGTAAATATGTTTCCAGAGACTTGTCCTTTCTCAAGCGTGACGACTGCTATATGAAATGGGAATTCTGGAACCTCTTTCTTCTAACTGGTATGCAGACAAAAAGCCGGAGTTGAATCTTTTCTAGGCTATTAATTCGAACAGGGTCAAGTTTGTCGACAAACGTGATGGAACTGCTGTTCGATGTCGACCTTAGCAAAATAAAGACAAGGCTAGTCACATATTCCAGCTACTTACACAAGTTGGGTTTGTAACGTCAAATCGCCACCACTTCAACAAGGCGTAGTAGACAGTTGTTTGACGAAGTATCATTGGAAATTCTCAAGCGAACTTCGAAGGAATGAAGATGTTGTAATCCTGAAACCAGGCTCTGGAGCTGTAATGATAAATACTCAGAATTACATTGTAAAAATTAGTGGAGTTCTTCGGAACTGAAAAGGATTGTCTCCAGATAGCACCGGGCGTGATAGAACACCAAGAGTGGAACAAGCAATTACACATGGAATGTGTCAGTTTCATAAAAGTGGATCCTCAGCTCGCACCCCGTAAGTCACAGCTCTCGAGAATATGTGGACCTTCCAAAGTGCACAAATACACTGTGACCAATACTTTCCGTTACTGGAGTGCCTAAACAAAATCTACCCCGATGCTTTTCCAAAATCGTCGAAACGATCAGAATAAAACTAGCCACATACAGCTTGAATGATTTGTTTGAGACCCTTAGGCTAATCCAAAATTTGAATACCTTCCAGGAACATAGTGTCATGTGACATGTGTTTTTCCATTTTTACAAATGCTCCTGTCGGGGATAGAATGTGCACCCATGCCAATAAATTGAATATCCCTACTCACTGCCTTCGGTCCTTATTTCTGTAGCGCACTAGAGATGTGCAGTTCTGTTTTAGCAAGGCTAATTGATGCAGCAGCGATGGGAAATCTGCTTGAACCATACAAAATCACATCAGTCCATGCGGAAAGCGCACATCTATGTTCTTTATGCTGATGACACGTCTGTTTTACCGGGCAACGATTTACATGCATAACGGATGTTGCAATATTTGAAGCAGTGCTGTGCGGAAATTGAACTCAGGTAGAACTTGACGAAAGAAGGACTTTTCACTTCTTAGATATTCACATGGAAAGATGCGAAGACATGTCACTCATCACATCAACCTTCCATATGCCACCGTGGACAGAAAAATGGTCTAATTTCAGAAGCTTTTGTCCAGTAAGGTAGAGACGAATCCTGGCACAAGGTCTGCTTAGCAGGACCAGAAAAGTGAGCTCTGAGGAGGATTTAGAAAGAGTCACTGAGAATATCTCAGCCGTAATACAGGAAAAAAGGCTAGCCCAGTAAATTCATCAAGAAGTTTGGAAAGACCGTTGAAAAGAAAAGGAAAAAGAGGATGTCCCCAAAAAGAGTTTCCATCAAATTCGTCGAAAATAGGCCAGAATGATAGATGAATACGGAGCTGGTTCAGTCAAACTCTCACAAGAGATTTCAATGTTGCGACTTAATTTGTACTCAACAAAACAAGGCAAATGCTTACAGAAAGCAACTTAAACAAACCAGACCCTACCTTTGTGTGTCTTTTTCATTGTACTTGAGGTGGTAAGTACATCGGAAAAACCAAGAGTTGGTTATCTACAAGGATTGCTGAGCTCACCTCAAAGAACTTGGCATTTAATAGCTTGAAAATCTCGCGCAATTGTTCGTCGCTTGCTGGATCCCAACGAGTACAAATTTATAAAGTCAGTGTCATAAACTGCCAGAAAAAATGCTGTTCAATACGTTTCGCTGAAGCGGCAGCGATTCGATGCTACCAACCCGACTTTTACAAACAACCGAAATTTGTGGCTGACCTTACTTCGCCTTGGTTAGTCAGGCCTTGACTGAACTCTCATTTCGTCAGTAAATGAAATCAGGCCATCCCCCATTAATACACAAATGGAAGGTAGCATAGATAGAAGTTGTACTTTCTTCTTCTCCCTGTGAGCATCTAATTGAAGTGAAACCGGTTTTCCAAAACTTTCTAGAGTCCCAGCTGGACTCTGGTACAAACACATTGGTCTAAATCAGATGGAACAGCTTGAAAATAAACGGTTAAAGTGATCTCCCTTCATAGAACAGATACGCTTCTCAAAGCAGTCCGGTGTTAACTTTATCTTAGTCCATAGAGACTGGAATTCTCTGAAATCACTTCTTTTCTTGTCCTACGTAGTTACTTTGTGATTACATGGCTTATGACTTGCTAACCCAATGATATCGGAGACTTGTCTTTAAAGCTGTTAATAAAAGAATACGGACTACTCAGAGCATTCAGAGGGAATAATTTATGTGCCTCTAGCCTAAACTGGCTTTGTAACACGAAACGACCAATGTTACAGGGTTTTAAAACCTAATATGAAATAGACTATGCTCGATAAAGGATATGAGCAGGTACGGAACTCGAGTCAAGTGTCGCTTCCGTGGCTAAATCTGGAAAGGATATTCTCCTTTAACAGGATGGGGCTGTTCTAACGTGAATGCTACGGAAGCGAGCTAAAAAACTTTATGGCTACTGGCAAAATTCATCTTGGTTAATGGTCAATGAAGATTAAAGGTTTTAGCTCCAGCGACGCTGTTGATTTGTGATAAATCAGCTATTACCCGTTTGTATTCTGTGCGTTGTAGAAAACAATGGGTCCCGTTTCAGCTTCTTAAACAGTTAAGCATGAAATTTTATCCACGACCTCAATAGGTTCTTGGCTCTTACACTTGACCACCGTCAGGGGTTGAAAAGTCATTTACTTATGACGTAAAGCACTACTCATAAGGTTGCTGAAAACTCTTCGACATCACAAACGAAAGATTCAGCTGGGATTAAGGTGTGTACCCGGTGAAAACCAAATTGCTATGCAAATGAGTATATTTGTTGAATTCCAGTTATGCCCAAAGAAAGGGTGTTACTTATGACACGGAGGCCATGCATCTGGATGTTTCTGTATAGAATCTGCCGTAAAAACGTAGATTTAAATCAAACAGAAGGGCCTCTGTTAACGTACACAGTATTCAGAGGTCATTGCTTTTCCTCCATATCCCATCACACTACCTTCTCCCTAAAACTGACGGCCCAGCTGCTCTGCCAAAGCTTACCTCAGCTGGTACCTCCAAATGTGGTTTGGCGTCGGTCAGTGATCTCCTCATGGTGGGATTATACTTGATTGAGGTGAAAAACTAGAGCCTTTCTCGAGCTGTTGTTCGAGTGTTTCACTATGAAGTTTGATTTCGATAGCATATTTCCTTCATGATTTGTCCTTTCCACCTAGACTGGAACTTAGCTGTTAGTGTCGGCTCAGCGTCATTGTTCTACAGTCAGACTGCATCTCTACTTTTAACTGAGTGACCAAATATATCATCGTCATTATAGTTGTCTTGGTATCGTTGTGTGGTTCCGAGAAATCTCCATGCCATTTGAAGGGACCTTTGAAGGTCTATTACAGGTGGGTAGAAGTATTCTGTGACGAGCGTTTGATCTGGCCATTGTGCGGGCATTCGCGTATCGCCGGATATTTTGGTTCCATGCCCTGTTCACAAAATACGATGTCTGACCAGGGAGAACTTGTGTACCGAATTTCTATATGCTACAAGATATCCCAAGAGGACCTAGTTCCACACGCTTACCTTCCTTTGGGCTTTTCGCCTATTGGACATATGATCTCGACTCTCACCGTCGTGTTCTTTGGGCGGGTGTCTGAAGCGGTGCCCCGTTTCGGCGTGTCGAATGTTTGTTTGACATGTGCTGCAAAAGCTGATAATGTGTTAGTGTGGCCACCATGCGTATAACATGTTCTAATTTGCTGATACTGACGTATCCAAGTTATTCATGTAGCTTTTTAAACATCCCGTGGACAGCCGTCTGTGACACATCTTCCCGCGTTGGTCGATACCTTATATACAGTAGATCATACATCATTTTCGGCTGGTCCAACAGCAGCTAGAGACATCCTGATTCGGAGTATTTGCCCTCCATATCCTTGATATTCGGTCGGTTGGCTCCCCTTCTCCTAGCTTCGTAAACAATCCTCATTTCTGGATCTTTTTGCTGCATATTTCCTCACTCGCAGATTCAGCTCTCTCTGCCTTTAATTACCGTGTGTGTCTTTAATGTGGTGCAGCTTCCCTGCTTCCGGTTCGACCGTCTGGAAAGTGTATCAGTATTGCCGTGCTGTTTGCCGACTGATGAGCATATTCACAATCGTACTCCTGAAGGATTTGTCACCACCTGGTGATATGCTCGTCTGTGTCTTCAAAATTAAGCATCCAACAGAGCGACTGGTGGTCTGTCCGGTTAACAAAATCTCTTTTAGGTAGGTAGTACCTAGAGTAATTTCGGAAACGCACGTGTGCTACCATCTCTTCTCGTGTGGTGCGGCAGGTACGTTCGTTGTTCTCTATGTACCAACCTTCTCAAGCAATTACGTGCTGCTTACTGTCATGCCCTCCTTGAGAAAGAATAAATTCGGTTTCCCTGTCACTAGCTTTGATATCCCTGCCTCTTTTTCTGACTTGTCCGGGGTGGTTAGAGAGAGGGACTTTGTTTCAGCCACTGAAAATCGTGCTCACGTTTTTTGTCCTAGTTGAATCATGTGCATTTCTAATTCAAAGAGTACAAAGGCAATGCGATGTGCGAAAAATCCTTAATGAATCTCATGTACTGGTAGGCAAGTCCTATGAAGCTATTTTCTTCCTTTGGATTCTGTGGTCATGGCCACAGACACCTGATGACTTTGTTCGAATCGGTATGCACACACTTTGACGAAAATATATGTTCCAGGTACACGACCCCTTGGCCCAAGAAGTGGTACTTGATAAGCAAGTTCCATTTACATGAGCTTGTCCAGTACTCCCCCTAGGTACGTAAGGTACTGATAGGCAGATTTACTGTTGGTGACGACGTTATCGAAGTATACCAAACACGTGTGGCCTCTGAACTATCTCCAGGATGGGTTTCGAGGGGAATAGTAACAATATGTTTACGATACATGCGGTGTGTGCTGTGCTGCGTTCACGCTTAATTATGGCTAAATATCTGAAAAGTGGCAGTATTACTGGTTTCAAGGGGTTACCCGAACGCGCCAATGTCACTGCCCGAATCCCACCACCAATTATCCAGCTAGCCCAAAAGAAACCCTACTTCCACTCCCCACAATCTCCCACTGATTTTCATGCACACACCTGCAGTTTTTTATCGGCCAAGTAAGCAATTAGTATGGTTGTCCTTTCCATGATAACACTGAATCTCTGAGAGTGGGTGGAGAAAGCGCCTGGGGCTTTAGTGCTAAAATACATCAGTATAAAATTTAAACTACTGGTGCCTATTATAGTAGGCAAACAAGCTGCAAATGCCTGATGTGGAAGCCGCCGTCAGCATACACAGAGAACGATCATTCTGGGGGAAATCCAATAAACATTATAATCAGTACAGGTAGAATGCTGACACAAAACACCACAGAAGAGTTAATTTTCCAAGTTCGCTTGTTTCATGAAAGTCACCGCAGACAAGGCGCCCTCCCGGTCCTTTAAGAAGTCGCTGATGAACACAAAAGCACAACAAGCTAAATGAAAATTTATGGAGAAAACAGCTTATCTCGATTGAAGCTTGCTATCAAAAACACATCCACTAGCTAAGAGGTGAAAAATAGACGGCTCCTGAAAACATGTCTGTGTTGCTTACCGCAGGTTTGTGTCAGGCTAGCCTGCTACAATAACCCGAATCACTCCATCAATAACAGTTCAAGTGCTACGGTCACGCATGTTAACGATCAATGAACTCAACGAGCCTTATGTAACCAGGGCCTACCGCAAGTTGAGAACAGTGCATATCATTCCATATTAATTCCTGTCTGTGACCAGCAACGTAAATACGATTTGAGTCCGGGCATAAACGATACCAAATCACATGATGGTCTAGCCAGTGAACATTGGGCTTCGGCCAGCAAATAGTGCGATCCGGCATGACATCAGCTGATCAGCGCGTCAGTGTGTCAGTACGTCAATGTGAGAACCCTGAATCACGACATGGACTGCTTGCTGTGGTCTGGTGCCTGAGGTCGTCACAGCTCCTCCTCTCAATCAGAGGTGGGAGCACCTCTACGCGTGATAGAACGCACTGGAGACGAATGGGCTCAAGGGCAGTATGAATCACCCTTACGCGCCCCATCCCCCCGGTCCGCTAGCTATGCCATGTCACGGATGCCAAGTCTACGTTGAAAAAGTCAGGCGAACCGGTTCGGCACATAGATTTGGGGGCATAGAGATATTCGTGCCCTTCGAAGTGCCAGCAATGGGCAAGACAGGAAGCCTTACTGACTCTCAGTCGCGGTTGCGGTGTCAAGCGAGCCACAGCCTGACGAACACAACCCCCGCCGACTTGTTTGGCTTCGTATAACTGAGCCTACTGTAGACAGACTGATGTAAAGGCCTGCCTGGAAAAGCTTGAATCAAGTGTCTGCAATGCGAGACCCATGTTATGGCTCAACGCTGCCCTTAACCTATATTCTGCCAAAATATGATGGATCATTCGTCAGGCCTTTTTGAAGCTGGGAAACAATGGGTGAACTTTGTGGCACTGAATGGCGCGGAATGACAGATGGCTGGCTTATCGTCATCTTGAATGGAATAAATAGCATATAAGAAAAATATCGTGCGATCGTCTGGTAAGCCATTAGCCGCGAGTCCTGTGCAAAGGGGTCTGTCTTTTCACATTCATCGGGAACCTAATGCAGATTAATAAACAGACCCTCATGGACGGGACCTGAATCCGCGGTCAGTAGATTATCGGACGAGTGTGATGTATTTTCCCCATAAGCCATTTATATCACGTTAGATGACGATGGGTCCGCAGTATTGTTAGAAATCACGCGGTCCATGGAGTTTGCGGCATCACATCAGTTAAATTTTTCTTTGGTAAATTGTAATGGATATCAAGATGTCCATTAATGAAACAAGAGACGGCGTCCATTACTTTGCCAACTAAAGGATAAGTGAAGGTATCGCATTAAAATTACTTCAACTTTCTTAATTAGATGAACAATTAGGAGTGGCAACCATGGGTGAACAAATCGTTGGAAGCCAAACAAATCGGCGGGGGTTGTGTTCGTCAGGCTGTGGCTCGCTTGACACCGCAACCGCGACTGAGAGTCAGTAAGGCTTCCTGTCTTGCCCATTGCTGGCACTTCGAAGGGCACGAATATCTCTATGCCCCCAAATCTATGTGCCGAACCGGTTCGCCTGACTTTTTCAACGTAGACTTGGCATCCGTGACATGGCATAGCTAGCGGACCGGGGGGATGGGGCGCGTAAGGGTGATTCATACTGCCCTTGAGCCCATTCGTCTCCAGTGCGTTCTATCACGCGTAGAGGTGCGCCCACCTCTGATTGAGAGGAGGAGCTGTGACGACCTCAGGCACCAGACCACAGCAAGCAGTCCATGTCGTGATTCAGGGTTCTCACATTGACGTACTGACACACTGACGCGCTGATCAGCTGATGTCATGCCGGATCGCACTATTTGCTGGCCGAAGCCCAATGTTCACTGGCTAGACTGTGGCGTGAATTGGTCTATAAGCGATCACGGCCACTGTATTACTTTTATGGTTGTAAAGCCAGAAAATCGTGGTTTCTGTCAGAAATCTTTGCTTGTTCGGGTTGGTTATTTAGAAGCCCTTAGTACGGTAATAGCCTAAGCAAACTTATTTTACCATGCTGGCTCCTCGCATAAGATGTATCCAGGCCTATTTTCTTATCAGGAAAACACCTCCTTTTGTTAGTTTATATGTGGTGCAAATTATTGAACATTAGACTTATCGGTATGCACTTTTTGATTTTCTTATCCAGACTCGAAAGAACTCACTCCATAAACTGAAGCCATTCACATCCATCTGGGTGTTTTTTTGCCACTATTCACTTCAGTAACACTTAATATCATGCAAAACATCCGACCTATCGACCTTATCGACGTTACTTCATGGTAGCGTTTTTGTTTGACAAATGTGTGGAGTTGTTTGCATGAAAGACTAATTTGTCGCCGGAGTTTTGTAGCATGAATAAAAACGAGGAATGAATAGTGTAGCATGCTGTCGAATATTGGCTGAGGTAGCCGTTACTGTTCAGGAATAGGGAACTCCGGCCCCACTAGTATGATGTACGATACGAGTGATCAGGGGTTCGCATAATTGTATGGCATAGCCGTCACGAAGAGACTGGACCTTACCCCGACGTGAGTGTTTGTGCATCTCCACAACACACTGGGTTATACTGGGGAGTGTAATTGTGATACTCACAGAGCCTCTTACGCCAGGTTGACTAATGGGTAGAGGTCTGACTAACACTGTCTCCTGGTCCTCCATGTTAGAGGTTGGAACGTGTGGCGACTTGCTCCTTAAAAATGTAGGCTGTTTTGGCAGCCGTATGCCAACCACCGCTGCCTTGCACTTAGGCTTTTGAGCCAAGGTCTTTGGTTGAGGGCCCTAACCGCCTTCCTGCCTAGGTCTGCACACTCTGCCAATATCCCAGCACACGTAGAACCTTGAATTACACACTTACCAATGATCTCATGCCACATCGATCACTGCGTGGTGCCATTAGCCGGATCGCCTTACTTGTTGCATACAGCAAGGGGGTAAGCGAAAACAGCGCCTCTCTTCTTTCTGCTTCACATATTCGCTCCTCTCTCCCCCCTCACCCCGTTTCCAGTGTTATCTACGTAGGCCCTCTTAAGGACTGACAGATTGGTCCGCCGCCAACTGCCGCTAGCTGCAGTAGCAATGTTTGTCTCTGCTGCCACCACCACAGACAGTCCGAAATCAACCTCCAAGTCCCGACGCACAGTACATCTGGCAGCCTTTAACGTTCACATTCGAAAACCAGCCGGGCAACAAACTGCTCTTGCATGCAGGCTGGACTGCTTTCTAATAATGCCTTCTGTCTGAAACCAGGATTCAACACCAAAGTACGGTTGTTGAACTGACCTCCCCAATGGCTTCCAATCCCTTCTGGATGTGTACCTCTATTGATCCGGATGCAGCTGCTGGTTGTTTTGTTGGGGTTGGAATTGCTCTAGGCCACCGAGCTTAAGAGTACCTGGTTGAATGGTCGTCCGTTGACAGTAGTCTCTGTGATTGTCCAATAATCGCTGCCTGTTCAACGTATATGCTTACGCCCGAAAAGAATGTGGCTATGATACACTCAAAGACAGCCTTTACGGCACTTTGAGCGCCTTATTGTGACGGGCTAAGCGTTCCGAAACAAATGAAACCGCATGACCACATGGTGCTCCCCGCACCTGAGCCAACTTCCGATACAGACAGACCTATGACCATTAGCTATGGGTGACGTGGGTCAGTTAGTAACTATCGCTCGTTCTGGAATACCTATATGTATTCAGATGACGTGGTTGTTCGACACTTTCGGTTTGCGATTTCAGGGGCACATAAGATGCGTACACCTCGCCTGGCCATTGAGAAGCCTTCTCACCCCGATTAAAAACAAGTCTACTAAAATCACCCACTGAAATCTTTTTCTGGCAACGCTTCTCCGGATGTTAACCGTTTCTGCAAGTTACTGTCCTTAACCCTATAAGATGCTGGGCGCTCTGGTTGTCGAAAGATTTAACCAACTGGACTCAGGCAACAATCTAAAATCACTCAAAGTTCGAACGTGTATTCCTAACGGTCAAAGGTACAATACCACTCAAAGTACCGTCAGACTCAAGGGAACAAAATGCACCCATGCAGATGGAAAAGCTTGGTGGATCAAGAAAGACGAGGAAATGGAATAGGCAAGAAAGTTTGGAATTGTGCGTAAACTAGCCTAGCCAATGGGCCCAAAGAAGCCTCCGGAAAAAAACGATTAGCTTATCTCTAAAAAATGAATAGTGCGTGAAAATTTGAGATGAACAGTTTTTATCCCAGTTCAACTGAGCAGTTCCAGCCAGATTCCCGACCCGAACCTCAGACATGATGGGTGAATTTGGAAACCCCGAAGGCTTCGGAAAAGACCGAATGCATTTTGTCCCTATTCAGGTGTTACCGAGGTTCTAGTTCTGATGAAATCTCATCTGTTCTGTTCAAAGGTGGAGCTGAAATCCTCAGTTGGTGTTCCTCTAACTTACTTGCCTCTGTCAAGGAGAAAGAGACCATCCCAAATAACTAGAGTTAGTCGATAGTGGTGCCTATTTTCAAAAAGGGTTCTTGCAGAGAATGTGACGATCACAGATGAAATAACTTGGCCTTCATTGTAACAAGACTCTTTGCGTCGCTTATTTTACGTCGTCTTAGGAAAGCGTGTGAAGAGGGGATCCGATGACAGCAAGTAGGATTCCGGCCGGGAAGGGGCTGTGTGGAAAACATCTTCACGCTCCGTCAAGTGTGAAAGCGACGGCATGGATATACACGCCCTACGATCTTGGGGTTCCTTGACTTCAATATTGCGTTCGATTCTGTCGACCGGTTTGTTTCTTTTAACACGCTTGTACAACAGACTATGAACCCAGAAGTTCGTGAATATCATGCGCTCTGTGTATTCACATGTGACCGTGTTACAGTGTGTGGGGAGTTCTCCAAAAGGTTTTCAATTAGTCTGACAGGGTTGTCCAACAAGGATGTACACTCTCCATTGCTTGGGAAGCAGACCTGAGTCATCGAGTCCTTCGGCACTTGCTTCGCGTCCACAAAGTGTAAATCTATGCTAAGCAACATGCCTCTAAGGAGTGGCTCTGGACGTTGGGGAATGCTATATGTATCTCGGAAGTTTCATTAGCTCTTGTGGTAGTGTGACAGACGAAGTGAACGTCGGAATCTCAAACGTCAACACTACGCTTGTCAGTTCACTCTAATTGTGACATCAAGAAAGGTCTCAAGGGACACTCATATCAGACAACAGTGTGGGAAGATTGTTGTATGGCTGCGAGAACTGGCCACTTTGTATGAAGGATCTGACACATCTTCAGATCTTTGACTACCGATGTTTTAGAGCTACGGCTGGAGTCATTTGGAATTAACCGATTCGGAATGGGGTGTTAGAAGACAGGTTTTTGGTGAAGCAGCTGGTACTTCTTTCAAGGATTGCATCTATCACTGCAAGTCAAGTTGGCTGGGTCATGCGTTACGCATGCCTGTTTACGGCCTTTTATGAAGAGCGTTGTTTTTTTTTGCGTACTTCGTAGTGGCGGCAACTTGGAGGTTGACAGAATTTGAAATGGCAGAATGGAATGAAGGATGTTACGAAAAGTTTCGATTCCGTTTCGGTACTGTTCGCCTTCCAGGTTGTGGTTCAAATGGTTCCCCTTGTTCTTGGTTGGAGACACGAACGATATGGTGGCTAGCCGATGTCATTGGCGTTCATGCCGTCAGTTTCTATCGAGATTGTCTGACTGATTACTGGAGGTGTAGACACTATGGATGTTTGTTATATGCTAGCCCTAGATCTCTCTCCTTCCCACATTTCCTTCTTCTTTCGATTGTACGGCTTTTTTAAATGAACTGACATGGTCGTACAGCAGTAAAGCACCAATGTTATCATCTGGCGTTGCTGTCAATGGTGATGATGCCATAGCAGGAAGTTTGGCTTGAGAGATGCTTGGCAGGAAAAACATTTTCTGTTTACATAATATAATTCTGTTTAAAAGAGTTCTTGCGCATTCATGAATGTGAAGAAAACTTGCTATTCCGCTATTTATTGGCCAAAACGGTTGTTGCGCAAGCAGATGCAAGAACCCTAATGCCATATACAAAATATGCCGATTGATCACTGCGACTTTCGTGCAGTTACGTCAAACAGATGTTTTACTCACCTCTACTACTCATCCAGATCAAATATGCACTCTGTTTTACTTTTGTTGAGCAACCTGATCCTAAATCCAATTTCACATTAAGCGAATTATTAACTGAGTTGTCCAGAAGGAATCTTAATTTGTTCTTGTACAATTAAGCCCGTATCAAGGCACCACTGATGGGAATGATTGGAAACGGATGGACAGTGCGTAAGAATTTGTAGACAGGTGGTTGCGAGTGCAATCTGAGATGTCTTAATACATTGTTTTAGTGAAGAGACTCTAGATGACGGTTGTAGATCCATATTCTCGAGTTGCCGCTACCAAAATTGTGGGATGCCTTTTGGTGGGGTGTGTGATTAGGAGAACTGGACTGTTTCAACCTCAGGTTGGTGGTCTACATGAAGTGGTGCGCTGTATTTGCAAGTGGTAGGATGTACAAACTACCTAAGTTCACACAGGATCTGGTTTTTGCTCACTTCTAGCCTGAGTTTCTCTTCGTGTGTAAATGTTTTCCGTGAACTCTTGCTACTTGTCATCACTCAGTAGTTCATTGTTTCACAGCGGTGACAAAATAAGTACGGCGACATGCCTAACATCCACTGAGCTAATGACGACCAACAACTATGAGATTGTGGTCATTTCAAGCCAAATATAATTATTTATACAATTCAAGGAAAAATTCTTGCAGTAGTCATCTTGGACCACCGATAAGACAATACTGGGTTCGATCCTCTTCGAGCACCTTCAAGTAAATCGGTGGTCTCCTCCGTGATTATTTATTGGCATTTTACTTGAACAACAAAGTTACAAAGAGATAACGTATGCACCAGTATCATTAGCCTGTAGATGGAATAGCCAGCCAAGATGTCGCTTTTCAGGCGAAGCTGGTTTATGTAGAATCACCAGGAAGCTCTGCACAGGTGTTTCATGTTTGCTGAGAAATGCCAACGATGCACACCTCAAGAATCTCTAGTGACAGTTACTGCACAGGGTACCTTTCAGCCATCAGAGTGACTGACTTGGACCTAAAGAGGATAAAACACTCCCACCTTTCGACCAATGTACGCCGAGTGATTCGGTTTTGGAACACCAGCCCCATCCCCGGGGTGAAGCTTTCCCCAATAGAGCATATTCTGCAACCTATCACATCCAAGTGAGTAATCCAACTATCCATACTCTTGTGCATCTCTAACTGGAAGATATCTTGGCGCGACCGTATACTGGCTGTCTGTAACTTCCACCCTAGTTATTGCGAAGTAGAATCGAATATGCAACTGAAGAGGTGTATTCACAACAAGAGAATCGGAACCAAAAGCAGCTTCAAGAATAAAAAAAGTCGGTAAATATCAAGTTAACAGGTCGCCTCATTAAATTTATGCTTTCATTTAATCCCAAACCTGTGTATTATGCTCAAACAGTCGATGCCTCAAAGTAGTAATGGCTCCTTGGTGTCAAGCAACACCGTGGCCGGATTGCCGGTGACGGCCATGTTAAGCCATAGCTGAAGAAAAAATTGCTGATAAACGACTTAGAAATTGGCTACTGCGATATTTCCCCTTTAAGTTTAGGTAAGAGTTTCGGGGATAAGAAAGAATTTCTTGTATTTCATTAGGGGGATTTCGTAGAGTGATTTTGCAAAGGGGAAATTCCACAGTATAGCGATTCGCCTCGAAGTGGAGTCTCATCATCGGGGTGAGGAGCTGACTGTTGATTTCTTTCTTCTATTCTTACTGGGTATAATGTCATTCCCCGTTTTATTGCTTCGGTTTTGCGCCTATACCACCATCATTGTTTTTGACCTGAACGTAAACCGCTCTCTGACCTTGTCATCACACGTTTCGTTTAAATCAACACATGGGTTTCACTATCCTGCCCCACCACCACCCTTCCCCGAGTCGGTATGGACTTTGGGATCCCGTTAGAAATCTAACCAGGTATATACCATTTGATTCTTTGGAATCTAATTTGCGCAAGGCTTATCCGGAGGCGTCGAAAATCCATTTGATACGGAGACATGACAGTGCCTGCGAAAAGTCTGCAATTGTCGGATCTCCACCTTCTGCCTGTGCCCAGTCAGCTCTCCAGAAGTGTATGACAGTGAAGGGCTAGAGACTCAATGAGAGACAGTTCTTTGCAGAAGTTCGCATGGAAAATACGTCAGTGCCAGAAAAGCAATCTAAATTGAACCCAGCAACGCCAATATCATCGGGAAATTCTGAGGCTACCTCTCAGGTTGGCAGTGGTTCCGAAAGGGAGGACAAAGTTGACGGTGACAAGTCAGATTATGACCATGGAAATCTGCAGTAGATGAGATTGTAGATGCTGTGAAGAGGGAAGAATCTGCCAGTGGGGCTGACGGAGATGAAGATGACGACGATGAAGATGGGGATGACGACGATGAAGATGGGGATGAGGATCAGAAGAGGGGATAGAGGATGCCAGTGATGAGGAGATGCTGGTGGGACAGCCGCTAGTAAAGGGCAACTCCACTCCATCCAAAATACCAGCTTGGACAGAATATGTCTTGGCTCAAACTGGGAACGGGAACAGAGCTTTTCTTCTCAAGGGAGCAGAGACTTCAATGGCAGAGGTCGTGGTTGCCCAAATCGTGGAGGTCACGATATCGGTTTCAGGAGTCTAGAACGGGAGTCGCTGGTAGCCGCATGGACGTTCTAGACGTTTGGTTGCATGTCCCAGCCTTTCCACAAAGTCCAGAGCACACGTGGCCGAAATTGAATATTAGCCGATGGTTTACCGGGCCTCGAAGTCAAGGAGTCTAACGTTCTGAACACTACTGTTTTGGAAGAATTGGCATCTGACAAACTGCTTTCCTACTATTCTTCATGGACTAGGCTGAAACGAGCCATAATATGGATGATGTGGTTCAAATTGCATCCCCACGTACCACCACTTAGTGTTCCACGGCTTGATGAACTGTGAGCAGTTGAATGTTCAAAATTACAATACGTACAACGACACCTCTTTCAGAAGGTATATAGTTCCCTCGCCGGAGAATCACGTCCCGATAAGAACCAGGATTTGAAGTCAGCTAACACTTTACGTAAACTCTCTCCAATGCTTCTTGAACGACTGATGCGTGTCGGATGAAGGCTGAAAAATAGTGGTTTGTCCCAATCCCGCAAACATCCCATCATACTTTCTAGTCGACATCCAGTGACACACTTCTTGATCAGACACTAGCATGAGTCGGAAAAAGACATGGATACGTCGCATGTTCTGGCTGTTATGAGTCAGAAATTTTGGGTTGTCAAAGGGACAGCTGCAGTTGAAAGGATTGCGCGTAGGTGTTTGTCATGTAAGGCAAGGTCGGTGAAGCCAACGGAACAGTTGATGGCATCTTCACCAGCCTTCAGAGTTAAGCGCTTTTGCCGCCACCGATGTGGATTATTTCGATCCCTTTTTTGTATGCGAGGGACGACAGTCGAGGAAGCGATAAGAATGTATCTTCCTGTGTGTGAAAACTCGTGCACTTCACATCGAGGTAGCTCATTCCTTATTGACTGACTCCTTTCTTATGACACCTTCCCGTTTTGTTAACCTCCGCCGTTCACCAAAAGAAATTTACAGTGACAAAAGAAGTAACTTTGTAAGAGCCGAACTAGCACTTCGGCAATTTCTGAAATTGCTAAATTGTGATCCCGTCAATAAGAGGACGCTCGCCCAAGGGATCGGGTGGCACTTTAATCCACCCTATAGCAGTCACCGCGGAGGGAAGTCAGATACGATTTATCCGCCGAGTGCTGAGTGCGGTCTCCCGCGAGCAAGTGTTGACTGATGAATCTTTGTCTACTTTCCTCACTAAAGTGGAGCGTATTTTAAATAACAGTCCAGTGGCAGCTGTCTACGATGATCCAGACTCATTAGACGTGATGACCCCAAGTCACCTGTTACTACTGCGAGGACAGCTTGATTTGTCAGGTGATGTGATTAATATACGCAACAGATATAACCGATGTTGGAGACAGGGGCAAGTGTTGGTGGATACCTTTTGGCGTCGATGGTTGAAGGAGTACATTCCGCTCTTACAGGTACGACACAAGTGGATGTGAAACGATCAAGATTTTCGAGTTGTAGACTTTGTATTATTCAGCGGCGAAAACCCAAGTCGCAGACATTGGGAGAAAGGCATCATGGTGGAGGCCCAGCCAGGAAGTGATGGCCATATTCCGGAATTGCTAGTAAAGACTGCCTCGGGTAACGTTAGGCGTGATATACGTCGCATCTGCCTGCTGGAAGGAGTAGAAGACAGCTAGTTGCTCACCCAACCTAGGTGCATGCTCCGGTGTTTGTGACTAGAGCAATTGTACCATTCGCGTTGATGTCATTCTTGCATGCGGTGGATTGAGTTGATAGATCAAGAAAAACCATGTTATCTTTGGGGGGGGGGGGGGAGGGCGGTGCTGATTCTTTTTTCTATTCTTACTGTGTACATCGTCATTCCCCGTTTTGTTGTTTCCTTTCTTGACCTGAACGCAAAGCGATCTTTGACCTTGTCATCACACGTGTTGTTTAAATCAACACGTGGGTTTCGCTATCTTGTGGCCACCTTGTCTCGAGTCGGTATGGGGTTTGGGATTCCGTTAGGAATTAGCAGTTCCTAAACTGATGTATATAAACCGGTGTAATGCCACGATTTGAGGTTTGTACAATTTTATAATTGTATTATTGTATTCATAAACCTCCATTTGAACGATTTGACTTTTGGTGTTTTTGGCATAACCCAACGTGACCCAGCTGATTGCTGGAAACAAACAATACTGATTTCTAAGTCCGTGCAGTGAGGTTTGGTAAAACGGAACATAGCTCCTAAATATAGCAACGTGTCAGACGGAAATTAGCAAGTATCTTGTGCAGAGGTAAAAAAGTCAAGCATTCTTCCATAACTTTTAAGCGCTCACAGCGTCATTCTAGATGACTCAGTAAAATATAGGTATGGTTAATCACATGACCTTCAAAGCTGACAGACGCTTGTCACTAACAAAGTGAGTTTGCACTAGAAATTCTCATCTACTTCCATGTGACCAAACTTCTGGATATCAGTCAGCAAGAAGTCTTAAGAAATGGGGCCAGCACAGGAACAACTTGACTTCCCCTCCCTCTGGGACAGATGTAACCTGAAACTCCTTTGAGAAATTTAACTCAAACGAAGCGAAAAAGATGCAATTCATGGTTCTCAGAATGAACAACTAAACGGAGCAAACACATTTCATTGAATTCAATATGCCAGTTGAATTTCAAGTGAGACAGTTGACTTTGTAGCTCTTACTGATGAGTTATCCGATCGCACCAACCGACCCTTCTTGAGTAGAGTTAACTTGTCTTGGTTGATATGTTAGCGTATGACTGGCAAACAACTGGTCATGAGAATACGTCAGAGTTACAATACAGATTGAGGGTAATAAATCTGAGACGTGGGTGGTATCCAAGATCAGTAAATCAATGTTTACGGTATTTCCAGTGTTTATTGTTGCTTTTGTCGTTGGATTAGGATGCATCATTAGTTCTTAATAGCCTAAAGAACAAGGAACAGGGCTTTTTTCCAGGCTCGGTAAGTTGTGCCTATGTGTTTGGGTAATGGATATACAAAATATTAACCTGCATGCGCGTAAACTTCACATGAAACATTACTTCATCTCATCCCCCCAAAAGTTGTTCGAAACAAGCTGAAATCTTATTAACCTTGTGCAGAAAACTTTCAGTTCACCGTCTGTCCCTCAAGGATTCATTGCCTCTCAGGGAGATATTTTGGCTTCTCCGAAAACCACTTCCTTCGGCTGAGCAGTTGCGTTTGTGGCTGAACAGTGAAAGGTGCGCGCAATCTGTGGCTAATCAGAAGACGGGGTTAAAGGCGCAGTGTTCTGTCAGGCAAACTGGTAGGCGTTTGCAAAGTGATTGGTTGCCGAACGTTGTGAATGCACAGTCAAGGGTATACCGTGATAATTTGGGTTGGACGGCTAGCTGTTCAGTGCTGTACCATTAACTTATCAGAAGTTCCCGGTCAGTCGCAGCCGGCTTCCGCCGTCTGGCTGTAGTCTACCTCGCAATTCTTCTGATGACTTGGTGTCTGGGCATTTGCGAATGTACTTCAAAGCCGAGGCGGATCGCACTGTAACTGAAAGGACTGTAACCCGTTGAAAGTACGGTGATTGCAGTTGTTGCAATCATCTACGTACATCCCGAAGTCGCTGACGGTTTACTCACCAGCAGCATGCAGGATAGCGTTTCTGCTTATACGATTCATCAGCTGATGGAAGTTCAAATGTAGCTTCAAATTTGCGGGATACATTCGTTTTCAAGACTAGCAGAATCCAGCTGGATCTTTCGGTTATGATACTCTTCAGCTGAACATGCAGCACGAGGACCGCCTCGTGTTTCAGTTGGGATGATATTTAAGATATTGCAACATATTTTCTTGATGGATCACACTACCCATAAAGTTTCTGAAAACTCTTCCAAAGCCCACGACCGGTTTCGACCTCCTTGGGGTCCATCAGGTAGGAGCAGTTGGCGAGTTTCCGTCAAACTTATGTTCTATTGAACCCAAATTCTACAAAATTCGTAAAATAAACTTACTTGCAAAATGATGTTGCTTGCAACTGGCTGTAGTTCGCGATTTGCGTACAATCTGGATTCAAATCGAACATAAACTTGCCTACTTGATATGCCACAAGGAGAACGAAACCCGTTGTGAGCTGTAGAAGAGGTTCCAGTAACCTTCGTCGGAAAAATAATTGCTGATGTGTCATTTTTTCTTTTTATCTGGCTGCGAAATTTAATCCGGCGTTAAGGCTCGTTTGTTGCTTTCCAGCACATTCACAATCTCTAGTGAACGAAAGGATTTTGACTTATGTTTAAACCCAGTAGGATTTTGACAAACCGATACTTATGCGAAAGTTTATAGTAAATCATACTTTTGGTAGTGGTGGATGTCTTTGGAACAGTACACCCCCTATACAGCAGCCTCTGATGAAACTGACTGAGAGCGGAGCATAGGGTACTATAATCCGGAGCTCAAATATGGAAAAGAACGGTACTTATTATACTACTCACTCTGTCTTTAATGTCACTAAAGAAACATTGGAAACGACAGCGACGGAGACCAGTCAGTCCAACCTATAGCTACCAGAAACGCTGGACTCATTTTAGGTCACCATGGTTCCGGACCTAAAAATATGCTTACTGTGGAACACGTTGCATGGTTGTTTGTGCCGTGGTTTTATTTGCGTTGTTTTGCGACTGCGCTGTCCAGCATAATTTTTGTAGTTAACGAAATACACTCATTTGCATGCCAATTTGGTTTTCACGGAAGACCCAATTGAATCCCTCTTGATGATGTTTCTCTGCTACTGAATGTGCTGCACCAGGCAGCCTCGTGTTTCAGTTAGTACGATAAATCAGTATTGTAATACATTGTGTAGAAGTAACACATCACCGAAGAGTTTTTATCAATCTCGCCATAAACCATTCCACTCGATTAGAATAGAGTCGCTGATTAGCAGGTTTTTACGATGAATATCAACCTAGCTTCTAATTCTATATCACTCTGCTGAGGTTTTTGTAAGTTACATTTTTTCTGATTTCTAAATAGCTAGTTTGACATGTGACAGCTTTCCATGCATAAAAATGCAGTATTTGTACCAAGGGTATACCTACGGTGACCTATGCCTATGTGGACGTGAATGCGCTACTATCCGTCAGGATTGATTAATAAAACGCTCTTATACTGCTGTAATCTTGCCATCTAATCGGAATCGCTCGTTAATCAAACAAAATTGATTTTGTGTCACTGTGCGGGTGATTTGCTTAGCAGAACTTAAAAAGCACGATTACGATTAAAATTCCACAAACCTACACGGTACCTACATACGTAAATTGTATGCCTCTGCTAAGAGGTCAACAAAGGCTGGTTGCTGATTTTTGGGGTTTTTGCAGAAGGTACGAAAAGGGATGTATTCATCTCGCCTGAAAGAAGAATTGAATAAGACGAGAACTTACTAAGCACTCTATCCATTCATTCATTCATTCATTCATTCATTCATTCATTCATTCATTCATTCATTCATTCATTCATTCATTCATTCATTCATTCATTCATTCATTCATTCATTCATTCACTCATTCATTCGTTTGTTCATTTATTCATTCATTCATTTGTTGGCATGGGAAAATTCGGATTGTTCCTGTATTTACTTACGTGGTATTTTTCACTGACAACTTTAGGAAGCATATTGTTAATATACACTCAAATCTCCTGATCATTCTTTCCAAACCTCCATTTATTTCTAACACTGCAACATAGAAACGTCATTTTCGACTCAAGAACCGATAAATGTCTGTCCAGATGAGGTAGGGTTACCAGCACTTTATGTGTGCAAGTCATACCGTCCCCATGCCAGCCGTCTGAATGCACAGCGTTTCCTCTGTTCGGTAAAGGTGGAAATGTAGAGCAATTTTGAACCAGTTGGTTGGTGTTCGACTGCGGGCAGCAGATAGAGCTAGACGTCCTGTAAATAGTAGTACCGACTTAGCAGATGATTCACTCTGGTCGGATACGCTTCAGGTTATGAAGGTGGGAGCTTCCGGCCATGGATCGATAATACAGCCCGTTTAACTGTAACAACCACGGGCCCAACTACTGCCTAGATCGATAGCACTTAGTGCGTGCCCTGTACTAGAGTGGGTAGTTAACTACTGGCCAGCCTGTTAATTACACTGTGATAGGTGGATTTAAATGTGTATTGGCACATGAACGAAATAATCTCGACGAGCAGTGCTTACAAGGGGCCTCATGGAATGGAACCGGAAATCGAGACACGAGAACTTGTTATTGTGCAGCCGGAATCACCACTGGAGTTTGAGAAATTACCTCGTGATATCGAACCGAAATCTTCGTCGAATTTCGGAACCACGTGTTTAGGTACAAAGACAATGCAACAAAATACCCATTCTCAAAGTGATTCTTCGTCCGTAATTCTGGTGAGCATTTGTACACGATGTGAATCTACCCATTTCCCTAGGCAATTGGTGGGCAGATATCTACTAAGCAAGAGTTGGAAACAAACGCTAGCAAAATTACGGAAGTATGTGCTTTTGACCTTTCGTCTTAATTTCCGTTTTCTGAAGTTTCAGGATGGAAAATTGAGCGAGCACTTTGGTGAACAGATGGAGCGTAAACATTTTTCAGAAAGGGAAATAACCTACAACGTAAGTACTCAAATCAAGTAGTCCGTCTGCTAACCTAACCACAGTTGGTTTTGAGGAAGTTAGTTGATGGTTTCATGGACCGATCAGTGACTTATTCTCATCAGCCGAAGTCGTTACTTCACACCTTGTGCTCAACCTTGGCACGAAACTTCCCCGAACTGGGAGATGCCTATCATCGTGAGAGAATCTGTGCTTATCTGAAGGCGTGCAGGAGAAACGCGAAAAAGAAACATGGAGAGCCGTATGTCCGGATGAGTGCTCGATATCTCAGTGCTGGAACGGCTGCCAGGTTGGCTGAAGAAATCTACCTAAAGGAGAAAGATTATCTATTAAACGGACAAAGACCACTGGAAAATTCAGTATCTTATCAGTCTCACTCCCCTCTTAATTCCAATGAAAGAAGGGATATCGACACCAGCAGAGCGAGTGACGAGGCGGCATCGATCACTGGAGGGACATGTGTAACCGTTCAATCACCGAATGTCCCAAGTATGTGCTTCCAATCACCGTTGGACAGTGTGAGGCCCATACCGACACCACTACCCTCGTCAGTTTCAATGGCATCGTTGCCTGCTGTAAGTTTCAACACAGTTGACTGACGTGTTTTCACAGGGAGTTTTCGAACTGACATTGGCCAAGTGGTTGAACCAAACAGCGGAGTTCCTGTTCTGTATTGCTAACCAACTGGAAACCTCTCATAAACTGAACGCACTGGGTTCGATTCCAAGTGAAGGCAGCTTCTGTAACCGGTGATGTTTTATGGTGTTGTTAAAACGGTTTCTAAAAATATACACACATCAGTATGATTCTTAAATCTCTATAGTCGAATTTTCTGTACTTCTACCTTTTCCCTACCTATAAAGACGGTAAGATATGTTTCACGGCAAACTGCTAAACAGAACTTTTTGTGGAAACATATGATGAATAACCTGTGGATTAGTTGCCGGGTCATAAACCGCTTTTGATACACAAGGTTCGCCAGTCCAGGTGAATAATTTACGACCATAACCGAGTTTTAGGGAAGACGGGGAGCCGATAAACCATTACGCAAAATCAGTGCCAAATGTTGCATAGAAGTTCATGCTGGTTAGTAAGGATGAGTATGATTTACGATCGATGGATTGGGGCCAAAATTTCAAATTGGATCGGGTTAAAGGTCTTGCTTTTCTGGTCAAGGCCACTATAGTTGAATATTTCTCTTGGGTTCCTATTTTGGCTAGTGAGTGCGAGGATTAGGGCGGTAGATAAAGGGGATTTTATTGATCTTTGTACTTTGGGCCCGGACCACTTGTATGACAGAATTATCTGCCCTGGTAACCGTGAACCACCGCGTGTCGACTAGGCTGATCGAAAATCACTGTTGAAAAGATTTTTAGCTCTACGTTCTGTGTTCTATTCAGGCTGGGATTTTTGGATACTTCCACTGCCTCGATCACCAGTCGCTCCGGTGTGACCTTGGTCCCTGCCTCAAGATCTAATTATCCAGATCTATTCTATGTCCAGTGTCCAGTACAGGCCAAGCTACTGCGGAAACTTTAACTACAGCCTCTGGTGGTTTGTTTATACTCAACGAATCCGGTGTATAACTCCATGACTACGTACCTTATGTAAAAATTCATGTTTAGAGTCCTATGGGGCTGAAGGCGCCCCTGCAAATGCAACGATATTGAGCTTAAGTATCTCCTTTCCGAAATGCTGCTCTCACGTTAGCCATACTCAACAACCTTTAAATAAATTCAGATGTCCTTGTTTTATACAGGATTACGGCTATCCTGCCTCACTCCTTGTTGAGTCTTGGTTCTGGGGCCGCCGTAGTTGCCGCTTAATTAAACTCACTGGGCATTCGATTCCTCGTGATCACTTTTTTATATCAGTGTGTGCTGCTGTTTGGTAAACCTGTTCTGTGTAGCGTGATCTTACTCGACTAAACCGTGATGATGCCATACTAGGGTGGAATGTCTTAAAATGGACCGATTAATAGTATAAGACCATTGTTTCCAGTGAACGGAAGTCCAAATTTTCCACCAATCCTATGTGTCATACAGTCTAGGAGAGACAGTGGATCGGAAGTGGACAGCAGCTCCGGGCTGAACTGAACATGCGAATTCAAGGTATTCAGGTAGTGGTAGATTTATACAACCTTATCATGCTTGATCACAATGAACATGTCACCTAAGTGGTGCCAAAGTATCCTCAGTGGACACTCGAATCCGATTGAGGCATTCTGTTGAAAGTCCTCCTTACGTATACTAGTCAAAACCGGGCACCCCTGAGGTCCCATTGCCAGATAGAGTCCTCCAGGGAAAATAACTTAACAGGCCAAGGTTTGAGAATATTTCGATGCTTCCAACCATTGTTCCCTTCAGAGAGTTGCGCCCAATGTTAGTTTACGCATGAAAATCAGTATCGTCAATGAAGCTGTCCGCCCAGTTCAGGAACCTAGCTTCTGCAAGTAGAGGATATACGAAAGCTAATTATTTTCTTTACCACTGTGCACTCGACGTATATTCCGAGTTCACAAAGTAGAGATGTCCAAGATAGGATCTAGAGACGTTGTCATGATTCGCCAAGCCTACGTGAGGTTTTTCAACGACGGCATCTACAATGAGTGTGGCAGGAACAGTGCTGAAATTGCCAAACTGAGCTTGCCCCCCAACCAACTCACTACGGTCAGGGACGACCTGAAACAACTTTGTCTGCACGTCATCCCCGGAGTTCATCGCTGCAACCGACACCGGTTCACGATCTGTACGGATCTGGCAGTCGGTTTGAAATGTGTCCACGGCCTTTACGAAGCAAACCACTCCTGTCTTACGAACTAGTCGCTTTAAACAAAAGGAAAGTGGTAGTGGTAGCAATAGTAAATTAGGAATAGTGCATACTGTGAAGTCCTGTTGGATCACGCATGACGCTAAATGTGCTTGCCGTAGTCGAGTTGCAAGGGAACTCATGAATGTTCTCCGTCACCGGGGATACACCGTCTTCGAGGAGTTGAGAGCAACTACGCCGACGTCCTTCATCAAGCCTGACCTAATCGCTGCTCGAGAGCACCGAACAACTGTGATAGACGTAAGCATAGTCTCGGATGGGTGCAGAGTGATTGTTTGCAATGAGAAGAAGCATAAGCATTGTGTTGATGGTTGTTTCCTCGCCATCATCTCAGCCCTATGTGAAAACAATTGTGATGTTGACTTTTGGTCCACCAATCAATGCTAATTTCATATGGAGGGTTCTACTTTCCTCAATCAGCTTAGGCTATTGTTTGACTGGGACTTCCTAAGATCACACTCAGTGGCTTGTGTTTGCTCTCCATTTTGGGCTCTCTACGTACTTACGACAATTTTATGCGTGGTACATGGCGTTGAGTTTTCATACTTGCCATTGAATTTAACACCTGACCCAGTATGGCGGACACTGTGTGACTGATGTGCGAGTCTTGACTGTGCTAGCGCTTACCGCGCCTTGAAGAGAGCATTTAGCATTGTTTGCCCCTTCTATGGTTGCTGGTCTTTACACGTGTTTCCACTCCAAACATTTTTGCACATGTTAGGATTCATCTTGTCCGAGTGGAACAATTGGTGGCATGCCTTCTAATGGGACGCTTTCCTCGTTTTATCTAATATTCTCTTGTACACCTTTCCACATCTATCGGTCGGATTTACTTTTCATGTTTGTGACCATGCTCTTCAAAAACAAACCGTAACAGTAAATAGTTCCACCGAAACATTCCGTTTATTTTCGGAGTTTTGCAGACTACTCCATTGTACTGATAATGTATATATATATATATATATATTTATATACATTAGATACTTCTTCAATTTAAGTGATGTCACTGGAGCTTCAGCCGTGGTCACTGCATTGCTTGGTTTTCATTTACTCACCCACTGCTTGTCTGTCTAAACTGCCAAAGTCTGGGCGATAATATATATATATATATATATAACATATGAAGCCAAACCTCACCTAGAGTTCTAAATCCATTGCACTTTAATCCACTGCACATTTCCGCGCTTCAGTAAGAAACAAACACTACATCAGCAGTATGTCCTGTCCCTAAAGAATTTACTGTTTCGGAGCTTGAAGAATGTTCGAGGAGCAGTCGAAAACCTGAAACATCCATCGTGATGCTGCATTACCGTAAATCCATGAGAATCTCATCCAAGAAGATGTCATTGCTCCATGGGTTCATACCACCGTTTCCCATTGGCAGATAGTTAATATCGATATCCTCAAAGTAAGATGTTCTTTCGTTCGAAGCTATACAATTTTTGAGGTACTTCTTCAAGCACGCATCTCCAGTAGTTCACCTTGGCGAAGTGTATATGATCGTGAGGTTGTTGGCAAAAGACCAGGGCTAGCTTCCTATATAAGCCTTCAGTTTACAGACTGTTTCCTAGCTTTTAGGCTTAAAGGATCATAAGCCACAGAGTATAAAAATATAAATCACAAAGTAAACACTTACCTGACTGCACCTGTAGGCTGAGAGGCTGCTCTAAATCAGCTGACTGAAACTGATTTCTCCATACGGGTGTAATGCCTGTGGTACCTTTGGTCACCACTGATGATACAACCTTGCCCCTGACACCAAGTGACAGGATACTGTGTCCCAGATAGTAGGATTTGAATATCTCGCCACTCTCTACGTTTCTTAAAACGTCTCATGTTGACGGTAAGCATATCCTCTGTTTTATTCACCCGTGGTTGATTCGGAAGTCTCCTTAGCTTACACAGTGGGCAAACCAACGATTAATTTGACTCTCATGCGTATATCCAGCTGTTGGTGAACTTTGTATTCCTGCTTGCTATGAGTAGACAGGATGGTGGAGTGTTTTAACGTCCAAAGGTTGGTATCACTCACGGCATCTGTTCCGTTCCGTGTAGGTTTTTGCCTGACAACCTCGTAGTCCTGATCTCCGAAAAATATTTTGGTGACTGCGTAATGGCACGAGTGGAAAAACCGTAACCGTGTGTCATTCAAACACCCATTTTGGAGAAGGGATGGTAGGGAAATATCGTCTCTCGACACTGTGGTACCATGAGGTGGTTCTGTATTTTTCTCGTGTTCCTTTCTCACTTCCTAACTTTTTGCGCCACTTGGTCGAATTAGTATTTTGTTAATTTTGGTTCCGTTCGCCTGGGCAAATCACGGAAGGTCCAATTATTTCGTCGCCGGGTGTGTATTACAACACCCTAAACCTAACTTTGTCTGCCACTTAAAAGTGTTTGCAGACGGTGGAATTTCCATGAGGTCTTTCTCTCTACACCGGTCATTCTCTGTGTGATCTGATAAGTTGCATTGCAGACTCGAAGGTGGCCCTTGTCAGGGGAACTCCTGTCAAAATTACTACTCTACCCACTGTGGGGTCGGTCTCAAATTAGCGGTGTTGTGACTTGCTGACGGTGGTCCTTAGCTCCCTGCTTCGTCCACTATGACATAACAAAAAGCACGGTAGCTTGAGATGGAAACAAGGGAAGATTATTACAACCGTATTCATAGGGTTCCCATAGAGTGTTCCACAAGGCCCCGCTAGGATCCTCGTGAAAGGGAGGAGAAGCACCAATCCATAGATGTTCGATTCAGCTGGTCTGACATTCTGGCCAATCAGGGCATGCCTTCGTTTGGTCCGTAGCCCACACGTGACACTTCCGTCAAATCGACGCGATGTTCGGTTATTAAGAGAGGCTTCCGGACACCTCCCCTTTGAGGAGGATGTTCATCCGACGGCTGATTTGGTCTCAGTTATGACGGATCAGACACATGTCGGTCCGTCCCTGGGGCAGTCAGCATTCTGATCTGGGATCTAGTACCTTGCATTTCGGAGATATGTCCCCGCTGTCTGGTGTTCCATTCGACGTTTTTCCCTTATGGGGCCACAGTCTATTGCCTGCAGTTGATTCACTCGACGTGGCCATGCCTGCGATCTGATTTGCGCCTCGTGCTTGACGTAGTATTTGACGCTGCGTCCACCATGGGCAGCATTCCCCACATCATTGAATCCGTGTCTAGCATCTGTGTGACTGCTGTGGTGACCCTTCTACCATTCGCTTCCTCTTGACTTTCCGGACAGCACTGAAATGATCCGCCTGAACATGGGCTGTAAACTGAAGGGTGGTGACCGTAAGTACAAATTTGCAGGCTGCTGGCAGGATTCGCCAAAATGGACTGAGGTAAGAGGGCAGTCGGTGCCGGATGCTACGTGCTGAATAGTCACTGTGCCGCGTATGTTTCAACTGGTCTATGGTTTGGCTCTAGCTGTAACCCCATTGAACGTTACGGAGCAGTTTAGCCTCCCCGTCAGTTTGAGAATTCCACCAGACGTATTACGAACTATGCAATTTGTGTTCCACTGGTGGCCTTCTATATAATTTCCAGGTTCGTTTGGAAATCAGAGTGAGGTCAGAACCTACATCAATGGGGGATAACAGGGGAACCATTCATACATTATGTGAAGCAGTTTCATCGGCCGGGGTTTTACTACTGAATATAACGGTCAACACCCCTGAGTGTGTCCTTTTGTTGGGCCGATGTTTGTGCGAGCTCCTGAAGTTGTCTCTGTAGCATTCATCTTTGTGACCTTTTTGACTGCACTTGCTGAACATGTGGTTCCGCTAGGGACACTGACATGAAGAGAGACAATCGTCACAAAACCAACAGGGTGTGGGCGGAATTCTTGGGATTCGTCTGGAATTTGACTGCCTTTTGGAAGTCACATTGCACCCCACAGCAGGCTGAAAGAAGTGGGAATTTCCAACCACTGCAATATCAGCCTTGAGATAGATAAGATTCTGGACTTCGGTGGTCACTTTCTGACGTGTCAACTCTGAGTTCTGTTCATTTCGATTCAGCATCCGGGTCTGAATATCTGCGTCGTGTGGCGATTGAAGACCAGCCACAAGGATGAGACACTTGAATTGATCTTCAGCCATGGTGCAGAGTTTGAAGCGCTCGCTTACCGGCATACGTGTTTAAATTTCCACTATCCCTTCTCGAGACATTGACCACAAAAAGTGAACAAGGAACTTTGCTCACCGAATATTTGGGCCAGGATCATGACGGCATCTGAGGAGCCAAGGTAAAGAGGGAGTTTGGGGAGTATGAAATTTGTGAACGGATCATGTTCAATAATCGAGCTGACACTAGCATCTGTGGAAGAAAACGGAGGCCCAACTGTTTTTGTCGCATTCGCCGACATACTGCGAATCAGACCTTCAGCAAGCTTTATTTGGGCGTCTTCGAACGGCTTCCGTTGCTGTTGTAAAATCACTTTGGGTTGCTCTGCCGTCAGAAAGGCAACTGGGAGATGATGATATGGATAATGGAGGCAGATGAGGGCATAAGCAGTCTCATGTTTCCGCTTATCCGCCCTGCTGTATGAAGCAACTAAGACGATCCTACGGTTGTCACTAGGCTACCCCCCACTTATGTCTTATGGCTGTATATGGGCTGAGATACTCTCAGAGTACCAAAGAATAAACTGACGAAATTGTAGTTCCGAAACGAAATCTGTGGCTCAAAAACCCAACTCAAAGGAAGCGTGTGTAGGATCACTGCGACAATATGTCTTGAGGAAAAGGAGGCCGTACGCGTTCTATCCTGAATCTGGGGGACCAGGAGATCATGCCTGTCAGACAGCCAACCACTGGTTATTCTGATGGGGACACTGCATTGGCTGTATAGCT